>JAZHYW010050319.1:0-97713 GCA_037355805.1 Ixodes ricinus | reverse complement strand
CCGCGCTGCCGAGCCCGCAACCGCGGCCCCTGCCACGCTCCCCGCCCCAAGGTGACACGAAGCACGCGCGAAGACCCTTGGGTGAACCCCTTACGGGCCATTAACTCGTGAAGAGATGCTGGCCATATCGTCTGCATAGCTCATGGGATTCCCCCCGCCCCGCGGAAGAGGCTTGCGCCCCTCAGCGGAACAGAGAAAAGCTCACCTACGCGAAAGTCAAGCAAGTCACACAGCGCAACAAAGGGACGATGAAAATGGTTTACACACTCACATATTGCACTTGGCTCTCGTCCTGAGGCAGCAGGTCGCACACTGCGCCCTATCTCGCGCGGTTCTCAAACTGGCGATGACAACTTCCGTACTCGAACCTTGAACCGCAAATCCCGCTCATTCAGGCGCCTATATTCACTTTGCCAAGACTTTTCCCGCCATTCGAGGAGCCAATCAGATATCGCTCTTTTTAGACCAATGGGAGCCACGCGGTACAAAACAAACAGACAATATAAAATCCAATTAAGAAAGGACACGTGCCTAGACCCCCGAAAACTCCCAAAAACCTTTGCCCTAACTGTCGACCGTCAGCCGGACAGCGCTTCCAAGAAAACCCCCGTCAAAGCAAGAGCAGTACCGACGCTTCTTTTCAAAATAAAAAAAGGCTACAAAACATCGAGAGGCCCCGCCGCGCTCGCCAGCGAAGCACAGCGCATGGTACGCACCCAGAGCGGGGTCCTCGAGGAACAATAGACCTATTGCTATATTACCCAAGCATCAAAGAGAATGCAGGGATTGGTGTTCCACGCGCCGCACGTGCTGGCCTCAGCAGTGGTAACTTTTCTAAAGCAAATACCTAAAACAAATGGCATCTGGCACGCGCGTTCGTTAACGCTTTGTTTTGGTCATTTACTTCGAATCTTTTATACGGGGAAGGCGTGCACGTGCGGCGCGTGGAACACCAATCCCTGCAATCTCCTTGATGCTTGGGTAATACAGCAAATGGTTTATTAAGACAGGGGACTCGGGGGCCGCTTTGTGGCGACGATAAACCAGCTTTGGCGGCCCCGCGAGAGGGACATGGGGCACTCTGCGAAGCATTAAAAGTATAAGTAAAGGAATATATTTGTTAATTGATTATTCTCCAGTCATACTAGATAAAAGGCGTTAAAACTACGCATTTTTTATTGTGTTTACTATGGCATAAATGGCATGTTGCATTCCCTTTCCCTTTATTTTTTTTGTTTACAACTTCTCCACAAAGTTTGATATTGATAAACCCGAGAGTTAGTGACCCCGCCGACTCCCCCCCCCCCCCCTCGAAAATTTCCCGCGGGGGCTTCTTCGCCCCCCCCCCCCCCCCCCTGTGTACGCCACTGGCAAGATCCACCGGTGAATTTTTAGAAAATCCGTTAGCCTGACCCTTGGGAAACGCCACGCAGGTCCCCCCTTATAAAACGCTAATACTAATACTAAACGCTAAAACGGTCTTTAAATCGACCGCAAACTTCGGTTTCTTAACCTATCGCGCTACGATTTTGTGCGCATCGTTGCCCGCAGATGGTGCATTTTTTGTGTAAAATTTGCGAACGAGGGAGCTTACCTGAGGAAAAAGTAAAGAAATAAAATTTTAGCTCCTATGGAAAGGCAGCGAAGCCACCGGTCTTCAAACAATACGGCGCCGTTTCGCACGGGAGACAAGAGACGGCGCAAGCAATCGCGACGCCAACTGCCGCCTACGAACGAGCATACGACGCCGAGAGCCGGCGTCTTTAGCAGACGATCTTTCCGACTCAAAAGTGGCGCGAGCTTTTTGATATCAGTTGCCAATGTATTGTTTTATAATTCTTACTAATCAAACACATTGAATGGATGACAATCGATTAAAAAATGGTTTGTCGGGTTATTTTGATTGTTTTTTTCGTGGTACTCATGTCGTCTGCTTTGCAGTTCATTGTTGTTACGGGCGCCTGTTTTCTGGTTCTGCGACTGTCGCCGCCTGCGGAACGCGCCGCTTTTAAGTCGAAAAGATCGTCTGCTAAAGACGCCGGCTGTCGGCGCCATATGCTCGTTCGTTGGCAGCAGTTGGCGTCACGACCGCTTGCGCCATCTCTTGTCTCCCGTTGCGAACTAGCGCCGTATTGTTTGAAGATCGGTGGCTTAGCTGCGTTTTCACAGGAGCTAAGCCTTTTTCTTTCTTTACTTTTTCCTCAGGAAAGCTCACTCTTTGCAAATCTTACCAAAAAAAAATGCAGCATCTGTGGGCAACGCTGCACAAAATCGTAGTGCGATAGGTTAAGAAACCGAAGTTTGCGGTCGATTTAAAGAGCCTGGCCGCTACTTGGGACACCCAGTAGATAAAATAAGCTAGGAGATATCAAAATGTTACTTTTGCTCGTAGCTACAACATGCAGTTGATAGGAGCAATAATCTTTCGTCTGCAGATTTTATCATGTGACTTTTCAGTACTCCTTACCTACTGTTTTCCAAATATAATACATAACAAAATTGTCTGCACAACTATGCTCAGATTAATGTTTGCAATCTGACTCCATGTGCCGCAGTTGGAAACCGTTTTATATCTATGTCAGTTGTAGTTACACAAAAGCAAGGTACACCAAATTGCTTAAGATGTTTTAAAGGAATTGTTGAATATATAATACAAAAATTGAGGCACATTAAAATACCCACACCGACGAGTGTTCTATCACTTCATATCATTGTTTGATTTCGGTTGCTGCTGCGAGTTTACGTCCTTCAGTGACGTATGCAGTCAACCGTGCATGTTAATGACGGAGTGCCTCTGGCACTCCGTCATTAGCTTTTGGGGTTAGCTCGTGGAGTATGGCTGAGAAGAATATTGTGATAATTAACGTACAGCTTTATGCAACACGATGCCCACAAAATGAAACCACTCGTTTTTTATTAAAATATTTCAAATACAACTTCATGAGCGAGAAAAAGTCACGTTTGAAGTGTTAAAGTAAAACTATTAACGTTTTGCATGGGCGGACAAATGTTAAATCATGAAGACCATCTTGCGTGAACGCAAAACAAAATATTTATGCCTTTATTTTCTGTTTTCTTAGCCCTACAGGGCTATGGCATGTCTACAAAATATATTACTTGACACAGTGACGACCAGGTTGTTTTAATAGTCACAAGTACACAACAAACTAGAAGCACATAACATGGTGCAAAAACACGGTCTCGACGTTGTCGAGTGCTAACAAAAACCATAATCTTATTTATACAACTTTTAAAAGTCATTTACTCGTTTCAAGGCATTCGTCTTTCGTAAAATAATATTACAAATAATTTTTGCAATAACAACCTTGGTAGAAGTGCATATGTAATGTGATATTACAGATAGATGACTTCGGTAACGCTCGTTTTGAATCATCTTGCGACTTCTGAGATATTGAAATTGTAACGTTAATTGTAACCCTTGACAACGCTCGTAGAAAATTTGTTCCCTCGTGTTTTTGGCAATTCCGACCAGTTTTATACATTCTGAAACATTCCTACACCCGTTTTCACCTAAAAAAAAGCAAGTTTTGCGCATTGTTCATATGATCGTACGCGGCGACAAGTAGTTCTTACGATATTTGGTTGTCGAAGAAAAAAGCGATGCTCTCGGCGTTTGGAACGTGTACATCTTGATAAGATAATATATATCTAGTCTAAAATTCACCTACATATATCTTAATTATTCACACAAAGGAGTAAATTAGTAGTGCTCTGCGATTGTTGAGGTGAAAACGGATAAAAAGCTTTCTTAACGAGTTACAAAAACAAAACAAAAAACAAGTGAGACTTTAAGAATGAAAAAACAACAACAACAACAACAAAAGGAACAACCCCGCCAAAGAGCAGATCTGAAGAATGAGAAGAAGGAAGTTGAAGCAGAAAAGAATAAGTGAGAGCACACTCTTTGATAAAGACAGAATCCCAGTTGTGACGGGGAGAATAAAAATAACCAAGCAAAGATATACAAAAAAATGTCCCAGTTTTTAGAGGTGTCGTAAAATTCAAATTAAAAAAATTAAATATGTTGATGGACTCCTGAACATGGAGGTCGTTTCGGGAAGATGCAAGTCGACAATAAGGCACTTGATGGAGGGATACTGCGATATCGCTAAAAGGAACGTGAACCAAGTGAACGATAGTGAGAAACAAATCGATCGACATCGGGTAGTTGCCTTCATGGTTTTTCCAGACATATAATGATTCTCACATTCTCACTTATTAAATTGTCTCACTCCAGTGGTGATAAGGCGTGATATCAGTTATTTGTGGCATTTTCCTCTCTAGACTTGTACCCGACAATTTTTTTTATTGCTTTGTGTCTCGAGTTGTAGTTTTCCACATATTGAGCGTCTGGTCCTCTGCTATTATCCAAACCTCGCTTGACACATTCACCCTAAACAATGAAGGCACATACGGCCAAAAGCTCGCCTCCTGATATACAGAAATGTATGTTTATGCTTTACACATCTTTTTTTTTTTAAGCCGTCAATGCAACATAAATGCGGTCTTCGCAGGTGAGTTATACGGTCGATGAAGCATAATAGGAGGCTAATCGTCACGATGTCAAGTAATTAACTAGTATTTTGTCTATCAACTTTTAATTAGTGAAGATAAACATATCGTTCCAACTCACAAACTTGCTGAGCGTCATCTAATCCTACTGAATCAGTAAACTTTAGAAAGTATTAAAGAGCGCGGGAAGCACCGTGGCGCACTAAAGTTCCTACTCGTGCAGCAGGCGCAAGGCTCTGGGTGCAAAAACGAGCCCTCGCGGGTTTTGTCTCTTACCTCGCGCGTTTCCGCAACGCCAGTTTTGCACCTGTTGCACAGTGGTAACTGTAGCGCACTATCGTGCTTTCCAAGCGCTCTATATATTTCTGAAATTTACTGATTTCAGTGATTTTCAATGACTCTCAGCGAGCTTGTGTTTAATACCATATAATTATTTTACAAATTAATAAAAATAATTGAATTAACAATTTATAGTTCATTAGTCGTCTTATAGTGTCAAATTAGCTTCTGTCCCCTGGCCATATAACTCACCCGCACAGACCGCATTAGCGTAGCTTTCACGGCTTTTCTTTAGAACAAATCTGTGTATCCTAAGGCAACACCCTGCATACTTCTACTCTTTCACACAGACGGAAGAAACATGAAAACAAATTCCGCCATTTTTACAGCAGCAAAAAAAAAAATGTACCCAGCACTGATTCTCGTTTGGCTTTCATTGTTCGAGCTAGCCTAACCAGTCTTACGCTCTATCAAAAGATCGAATGTAAGCGCTAAGGAATAGCGGCGAAAGCAAACAGACTGACTTTAGAGCCTCTTGGCAAACTCACTTGTTAAGCCAAACTAGAATGACACCATTTTACCCAAGGAAGCCGTTTGGAGTTACAAAGATTTCGAATTACCAGATGATGAACGTGCAACTTCAGAGCGATGCGAGTAGTCAATAGTTTACTTAAAAGACGTACTTCTCTAGTGAGATCAAAGTGAGATTACATATACCTTTCTTTACTTCTTAAGATGCCCGCTCACTTGACATAAAATACGATATGAACATGCGTTTACACTGTAGATGATGAGAATGGAATGCAATATCACAGCTAAGACTGCCACTGTAATCAATCGTCTTCGTCTCTGTGATACGAAGGATTCACTTGGCCGCTGATGTTGTAAGGTAACGTAACGGATGCAGGGTTGCGCTTGTTGAATTTCCACTCTTTCCACTCCTTAAAGACTTGCGGGTCCCTCGGACCGTATGAGGGAGTCGGAGAGAACGTTGTTCTCAGTTTCTGCAATAAATAAAACGAAGAAATGCATTAAAACCACCAAGTACACTATCGCGTGTGTCCCTCCGATCGGGAAGGAAACACAAAATAAAAAGAAACAATATGTATCCTTATTTCCCTTCCCCAATAAAGTCACGAACACCATCGCACCTGAAGAGCAACCTGCCCATGTATTCATTATTCGGAATGTGAAAAATAACTGCATTATCCGCCTGCACGAAAATAATATAATAAAAGAAAGAACTCGTATTAGTATTGTTGCGTTTACGCAATACGTATAACCCAAGGCGGTTTAACAAGGACGACAGAGATCCGTCGTGGCTTCTTTCCTTTCGAAAGCCTATAACCTTGAAAAAAGTTCCGGCTAAAAGACAGCTCTTTCGTGAAGTAGTTTCTATTTGACAGGGCTGAGAATAAACGAACCGACACGCACGGCGAGAAATGCTTTGAGTATTTCGCAATTTGAGAACGCTGTCTTTAGAATAATTTAATTTTGTTATCTTTTCATAAAAGGTTTTACTGCTCTTACTTTAGTCGCACAACCAGATACCACATAATAGGGTAAATATCTGAGTATAATGTCTTCGGAGTTTACGGATTTTTGCTAAGGTATGAGCAACACCAAGCGATGACGTCAGCATATGCAGCGGGAAAATCGAGGGCTCTGGATTTTTTTTTCCTTAAGACGGTATGTTAAGTATTCTTTTTTGTAGATATGTTTTGTGACACCCAATTCCCAATTCCATCAGTGTAGGAGATCATGGGGTGCTCGGTCATACTAAAACATTTCAACAGGTGACATGTTCTTCATTTGCTTGAACAAGAACCACGTGTTTATAAGCAAAAAGTTTCGTCACCGGCTGATAAAGAAGGTTCTCAGCATTTTTGTTTTTGTCTTTGGAATATATATAAAATATAAAATATTTTATGTTCCAAGGTATTTACATATTTTTTTTTCACAATGAACCTACATCAAATCTAGACTACGTAACTCGGAAAATAACACTGTGAATAGCTTAAATTAGAGCGCCACATTTGCACCTCCGTAAATTCACTCATACCTCAAGTACGTTTGAGCCTTTTGCGTTGACGAAGGTGATGATCATCCAAAGTACTATCTGGCCGACGGCAATGCCGGCCAAAATCCAACCGATTGTCTGACCAATTGGAGGCAAACTGGACGATCCGCCTTCGGTTGCAGTACCGTAGATGAAGATTGACTGAAGCAAAGAACCAATGATTTAGAAACCGTTTTAATGGCGAAGCTTGTGCACAGCTCTTAAAGCCCTGTGGTTTACTCACGGCGTGGGCAACTTCTTGTAATCTGAACAAGCGGGCGGTGGAATACCCTTTGTCCTCGTGTTACAGACGATTGCAAGTATGGACTCTGGGCGCCGCCATGTTACTGCTGGTGCGGGTAGATTGTCTGACCACTGCTGAGGCGTTCCCACGGCCTCAGCAATGCTCGACCATCAGTCCATCTGCCCACACGAGTAGCAAGATGGTGGTGCCCAGAAGCCGCATTTGCAAACGTCTATAGGAATATATGTTTTTGTAAGTGCCCATATACACTTACCAAGTTTAGTCAAACAGCCCTGCACGCTACATAAGACACACGATTCTGTATATCCGCACAAAAACGCGTGGTGGCTATACGCAGATCGTTAAATGCTGCCGTACGTAAGATTTAAAAAAAAGTGTTTAATGCAAATACTATTTTATTTGCCCAACTCCAAATAGCAGTGAGCTTAGGCCGTGAAATTAATTTATTTTTTTTTATTTAAGAAAACAAAATACCTTCAAAGCAATGTAGCTGCACGAAACTACTTCCACAAAAAAAAAGAAAAAAGATAACCCGCGGCTTTACGAATTTGTTTTAGTTCTTTGTTTTATAAGAACCACTGCAAAAGGGTTTGCTTACAATCAGAGAAACTGGTGTAATGAATCCCCAGGTAATCTTCCAGTACCAAGAGACTTTCTTGTTGAGCATGTACTCAAAATCTTCAATTATATTTCTGTAACCTGAAAAACAATTGTCATGGATGAAAATGTGAGTATTGCGAATGGTCGAAACAGATTCTGAAAAAGCAGGGCTGTGATTCTATGGATGACCTTCGCCAAGTAGGAAATTTCCATACTTCCTTGTTAGGTCGATAATGGGTTTCGCTTCTGATTTCAGCAAAGGGGTTATCTCCGAAGCATAGATAAGAGCATCGAAGTCAGCTTTTCTTTGACATAAACAAGTTAACCTTTAACGCAGTGCAAAACGTGTAAGAGATAACTAGTTTCTACTGCTAAAAAGATACAAATTTGTATTATGTTACAGGCTATAATGAAAGTCAAGTATCCGCTTACCATAAATCCAGACGAATCCCACGACTTGCAAAGTACCGTAAATAAACAACGCCCGGCCAACACCGTAGTTGTCGAAGAGCAGCCTAATGGCGTTTCCACTCTAGAAAAGAAATTGCATTTTCAATTCAAACCCTTAGTTTGTTCTTCATAAACATGTCTGTGCTGCGTTTGATTGGTTGTGTTGCATACGAGGACCTCGGTTATATAAAATGAAGGGGATGAGTTATCGGCAAGACTTTCTAAGCGTGATTGATCGCCGCGATGCGGACAGTGTCACGAAAAGAAATTCCGAAAAAAAAAAATTAATGAATGAGCGTTTAGACAATATTGTCAATAATTTACTTTTGTGAGGACCGAAAGGTTATCAGGAACGGGATCAAAACTCACGAATCAAAATATGTGGACGGCGTTATCACTCAAGCTACCTTATTCTAGTAAAATGGAAGGAGCATACAGGGTGATTATTTAGTCTGTCCAGAATTTAAAAACAAGAGAATTTGCTTGAGGGTAATTTTAATCCTGGTGCTAAGTGGGGATATGGGGATATGAAGGCCATTAGAAAAAAATGAAATGGGTTATTAGTGAACAAATTACCGAAAACATCTTAAATGTATTTATGAATTATTCTTTCTTGGGGAATAACGTAGTGGGAGAACTGATGCTCCACCTCTGTACAGTCTAGCGGGCAAGTAAAATTTCGATTAAGAAATTCGTAGCGGGCGCCACGGAGTGAGAAATGTCACCCTTGTACACGGTTTCAGACCGAAACTAGACTGTCAAACAGCGGTGCTATTGCAGCCGGCTCTGCTTTCGAAACTTGCCGAGGACCGAGGGGTTGTATCGCTGGCGCTCTTTGCCCTCTTAGCTTCGATTTGAAGAGGTTTAAAAGGTTGACATCCTTCGCCCCGTGGTGCCAAAGACAAATTTATTTATCAACATTTCACCGCGTGTCTGGACCGTATTTAGGTCAACCGTCAATTCTGCAAATTCATTATTCCACCCGTTTCTCCCCAAGAAAAAAATAGAAAGTTGGTTGAAACTTTTTAGTTATTTAGCTTACTAATTAACTAAAATTTCCTCTTTGAGGAGCAATGATTTACTATCCAAACATGTACTTTTTAATTTTAACCTGCTCGCAATATATGTGTTAAAATATTAACCACATAATAGTCTCCTTTTGTAGCACTCTATTAGGGCTTAAGACATCTTATACCAATTTATTAGTATTATTTATTTATTTATTTAAAAATACGGTTAGCCCTCTCTTGAGGGCCATTACAAGAAGGGTCCCAGTGACTAAAATATGTGCAAGAACGCAAGAAAAACAAAGTTCGAGTCTCAGCCGCCTTAACTTGCTATGACTTAAGCACAACCCGCATTTTTTTATCGGCAAAAAAAGCCGAATATTTATCAATCAGCAGAAACTAATGTGAATGGAGAACTCACGTCAGTGCACAAGACAAGGCCAGTGCCAAATGAGATTACGCAGAAAATTAGAGAGATATGGCTCTTCCACTTGCTCCATCCCGGATATTGGTCCGTGAGCACGGTAGTTACCAACTGCACGCCGCCAACCTAGAAGACAAAATGGGGACATATACAGTATTTATGATTTCTATTAAGTTGTGTTTTCAACGGGGAAGCGAGTCCTAATGAAATTATTTGGTTTATGATGTTACCTTGATGAACAACATGCTAAATAAGATGATTACATTTTTAACTGTCAAACATTGCTTTTGCTGAAACTATTCCAGATACCTCATTATTATCATGTATGATAATAATGAGGTCTCCGAAATTTTATGAGGTCCGCAATTAATTCCGGACCTTGTTAGAAGTCCTGCTCTTTGAGTTTTACTAATTTCATGTGAACCCTTCAATTCGACAGGAAATCCGCATATAAAATGTTTGAGAGTAGCCTTTGTCGAAAATAGAGGTCTGTACATTTACTATAGCTTTGTTTTGTTATGACTCATAGCGCGATCAAGCGCTAGGAGTGTGCAAGCACGGACAGCATATGCTAAAAGCAAAAACAATATATGTACGACCCATTTACAGCTTTTGATTGTTTTAGCGATTGATAGGTAGCACACATGAACAAAGAAAGGTAACAGACGCCGTGACGTTGTGCTTTTTAGACTGCTTGACTTACTCCAACAGCTCGTAATGTCCGCTGCACTTCGAGTTGAAACAAAACAAAATATAGTAATTAATGATGCGAGGTAGCACAAACTTTATTTGGAATACGAAACTGGCATGCATGTATAAAATTACCGGATTATGCTCTGTAGACGACTTCTTCTTACGTGATAGAAATAGAATATTCAGGCATGTCGACAAGAACGAACTGCGCCAAAAACTTAAAGGAGGGTCAGTTCATGTATTTATCAGGTATTTCTCAAATGTTTACTTCGCATATTTTACATACTGTTGTATGCAACGTTTTGCTAATAACATAGCCTATTGCGTTTTATTTCTCTTAGACGATCGTATCTCATGTCAATTCTACTTACACCACTTCCCAGTCCAAGCATGAAAAGCATGATGAAGAACATCACCGACCAAAACTGCGGAATGAACGAAATCCGGCTGAGAGCCTCTGGATAAGTTACGAAGGCCAGGCCGAGATCTGCAATAAAAGAACATATAAAACGACTGACAACACATTATCAGGCGCGAACAATCCAAAGTTGAAGGTTTGGGCTTCTTTCGTACTACCAAATGATATCTACATGTCAACCACACGATGGGAACGTTTCGTCTAACTTCATATCTTTTGTTAACTGACTATAAGAAGCACGCAGTCCTATGAGTGGTTTTTCGTGTCATTAACAAAATACATCAACTGAACTTAAAATTCTGCGTTAACATCCATAATAAAAGCGTTATTATGGCACAAACTTTGCAACTATGAAAGTATGCACGTTACACCCATGGTCTATACTAGTACTATATCGTATTTATTAAAGGCCTCAGGCTAGCGAATGTACCGCTCTGGCTAAATTGCTCATCTACAGCTAAGACACCAGACGCCCATTGACCATGCACAAACATACACACAACAGATATTACACCTGGAAAGTCTGGTGACTTTCATAATGGACCTTGGTTGACACCTAAATACGAAGAAGCAATTGACATAAACCTGAGATTTTTATTTCGTTAAGTAAATAGTTTTCGAAACAACGTTACCTATCAAGCTTGAGTAAACGTGTCAATTTTTTATATTACCCTGTATGGTGTTATGTAAGTTTAGCATTATGCCAGCAATAATATTAATAACATCTTTCTTCTCAAACACCACAAGCACCTGCTACGCCGTTTTAACGTTCGGCATTGAACAATCTGAATACTTTGAGCCTAATTATTCACCTGATTCTCCTTTTAAAACCTGGGATATGTCATCGGTTCCCAGCTCATGGGCCAACGACCCCAGTGTACCAAATACCACGCAGCCAGCCAGGACGCTTGTAATGGTGTCCGCGATACTGATGAGAAAAGCGTCTCTGGAACGGTGAAAATCAGATCGTAACAATGGGAACACTTCACGGCAAATATTTAGACAAATAGTATACTGTGAATTGAGGGACAGGTATGCTTACACGTTAACATACACGTATACATAGATGATACGTACATGATACAGTGCACCTACACATAGATGATAGAGTCACTGACAGCTGAAGAAACGTAGGGTGTGGCTTATAATGTTCATGTTTCCTGCTTTGTGATTCGTATTTCGGCGTTCTTATCGGCTAATGACGCTATCCCATTGGCCGCGGAGCGAGATTCTCGAGACTCACCATGCCTTGCGTTTCTTTTGCTGTCAGTGACTATGTCTATTAGAGGAGATATAGAGGGTGTCCCAAGAGGACCCTCCGCTGTAAAACGAACCGGAAAAATCGCCGCCTGCACATACAAAGCTCGGACTTTCACCGAATTTTCACTGAGCAGGCTAATTTGACCTTGTGAAATTTCAAGGGGTAGTCCTTTTTCTGTTAAAAAAAGAGAGCAAGCACCTTGCCAAAATTAAGATTGGCCGCGCTGGCAGACGACCAAGTTAGCGACACATTTACTTGTGGCGCCATCTGTCTATAAACGCAGCGAGCAGACAAGAGAGTGCGTCGTCCGCTCGATGCGCCTGTAACTCGATTGTTACAAGCGCATCGAGTAACTCGATTGTCTGCGAACGTGTCCAACCTTGACCATGGCAAGTATTTTTGTCTCGTTTTTTTACAAGAAGAGAACTGCACCTTCGAGTTTCACACGGTAAAACTTAAATTCTCGGCGCACATTCGGTGAAAGACTGAGCTTTCAATGTGCGGCGCCGATTTTTCCGGCTCATTTTACTGCGGAAGGTCCGTTTGGCCGGCCGGGGCACCCTATGCATGACGTATTTAGGATATGAACCAGAAGTAACGTGCTCTGGCTGTTAGAAAACAAATTCTGAGCAGGTATTTACGTTCCCAGGTTTGATCTATCAAAGAATCATTGTTTAACAACAGATAGGATGTACTGCAGCATATGTGAGCAGAAACAGGAACATCGACGCGTTTTCACATTGGTGTCTTAATGTTTGGCGTTGATCATTCAAGTTCATCGCCTTATAGTTGGTGGTTTCAACTTGCGTGTTATTGCACTTACTGTTTTAAGAAAAATAATTCGACCTTGAGCAAAAAAAAATAGAAGAAAAAAAACTTGGTTACCGCTTCTTTGCACTAACTCTACTTAAGATTAATATTTCGCCGCCTTAATGTAAGAACGTTTAAGTGACTATTAAATGATATGTTTCTAGATCGCTCACCTTCCCACGTTGTGTTGGAAATCGTTGAAGCTAGAGTACATGACTAGGTAACCGAACCCGATACCCAGAGAGAAGAACGACTGCTCGCAGGCTTTGAACCACACCTGGAAGAAGAAAACGAAAGACAAAAAATAACGTTTTGTGGATCTTATTTTTATATTTTCAGTAATCGTAGTGACAGGAAGCAGTTAGGGTTCTAGTTGCACACATGTTAACTACACGTTCGTTGTGTAATCTAAGCCGCCTAAAATATAATTTTGTCAAGCCTAGCACGAGCGAGCGTCCTATAACCTATTTGTGTTATTTCAAAGATGCGACTCATTTTGTTTCTGAGTTAGCAGAAATTGATCTAACTTAAGTATACATATCAGATATCTTAAAAATGAATGGGACCAATTCTGGCAGTGTGGCACTGAATTGAGGCCAGTCTATCATTTTATTTCTTTCGATTCCAATAGAAAAACTTCCAGCAGTACGTTGGTTTAAAAAGGAGGGTAGTCATTAATTTGATACTACACACTGCATCTTGTTTGTTTGACATTGTAGTGCCGTATATGAACACGGAATATTCTTTTTGTGGTTCATGTCGCTCATATTTTTCGTTGCACTATAATTTATTTTAAATTGAAAATGGCTGTGTTTGTAATGCAGTTTTTAGAAACGTATAGAGATTATGTTGCATATTTAGAAGTGTGAATATATGTACAAGTTCATACTTCATACTGCATTATATAACTTCAATAATGTCTACTTCAACCCCGTTTATAAAACAAAAATGGAATAAAAATAGCTTACCTCAATGTCAAGAATTTTTTCCCACTGGGGCACGAAGAAAGCTCTAATACCGGTAAAGGCTCCATCTTGAAGACATGTTATCACTAGCAGTGATACCAAGACCACGTATGGAAATGTCGATGTAACGTAGACAACCTTGGGGTAATACAAAGTAAAAAAGAAGAAAGCACTGCAAATTAGGTTTTCGAAGGCTGGTTTATGGGAACTCAAGGTCATAGAATTGTAACCACTTTGAGGAACCGTATTTGTGCAGTATAGTGGGAATGTTGTTGGTTGATATTTAAATAATAAAATTCAGGGGTCTGTTTATTTTGATATAATATGGTCTAATGCAATTTAAAGCATTTTGTTGTCATAGCCTCATTCCACGAACGATCTTTAAAAGATGACACTGCGCATGAGTCTTGCTTTTTTATACGTAAATGCATTAGACATCTTGAAGGACCCCGAGACTTACCTTACCAATCGAATCAACACCTTTGATGGTTGAGAGGGCTTCACAAACCCAAGCCAAGAGCAAGCATAGCGCCATTCGCCAGTCCAAAGCTGATGGCAAAGTGAAGCCACCCGAATTCTTCAGGACGAACTTTCTGAATGAAGAAATGTTTTCTCAGACTCGCTCCATCTCTTTACAATATACAATTTGTTTTTGTCGGCGCGTTTGAAGTTTAAAGTTCAAATTTCTCGCAGATACTTGTAGGGTCAATTAAACTGTTCATAAAGTGTTTCTGGCTTGAAGAGTGCAAATTGATGTTTCTTTTAAGTAAAGGGATGCGTCGCTCCGCAAGCTTTTTCTTCTTTAGAGACACATATGCCTGATTGCAACACAATACTTACTGAAAGTACTGCTCTGCTGACGACGTGACGTTGGCGGTGTATTCCATCGTCGAATTTTCCTGTAAAAATAAAATCGCAGCTCTAACGCAACATTGCTCAAATTGTTTGTAAATCTTTCGTGCTAGAGTTTATGTTCTTCTAGCTGGATGATTGTATGTTGGCGAGACCAATTGTTTAAGAAGTTGTAAACAAACTTTATATAATCCTTTCAGCAATTGCGCTCGTATTCATGAGCAGTTGGCAGACTCCCATCATCAAGTTGACATATTCACTTAACTGACGTAAAAAACAAACAAAAAAACTAAACACCACCCCGCCCTATTCGCCATTCATTGAGCCCGTCTGATGATGACTCGACCTAACTGGATAATTGTCAGCGTTCCGATGTAGTAATTGATGTACAGGGTGTCACAAAATATTTACAGGGTTTCTTTTACCACAAAATACACTATACATCGCCGAACGCTAACTTTCCGTCCCAATGTAGCACCAGCGCTCGGAACCAGACGCCGAGTTTCAGAACTAATGGTTATTTTTTTCAAAAGTTATAAGTGATTTTTATAAATTCTTGATGATGGCGGCAGACAAAGCATGTAAGACGAAGACGACACAACCACATCTTCCAACGAGCAACGGAGATATAAGAACTGCTTCTGAATTGAGCGTTTTTCGGTAGAAAACAAAAATCACTTAAATTGTTTTTATTCGGAGGGGGGGGAGGGACGTTGCACATATTGATATATTGATCTGTTTCTTACCTAATTATTTAAAACTGAAGTAAACAAGATATATAGATTTCATGAGTTTATGTTCGAACTTTAGTGAAATGAGCTACAACCCTTTTCAATTTGATCATAAATAGCTCGGAGAGCTAGATTTTGTTAACATTTTGGTTACAAAACACGAGTAACACAATTCGCAAACCAGGACCCTTATATGCTAATTGTAGAGTTCATAATTTGATTTCACCTTACGCTTCATCGATGCGGCCATCCCAAACTGATATTTGGAAAGTTCGAGACATGGATTAATTCCAATGATTTTGTAGAATGTCTTTGGTGCTCACGTCTTTATAATATGTCTCTGTATAAACTTAAAATACAGTTTTTTGGGGGCTCAGTAGCTCCAAGAAAAATCCGCTACAAACGCCTTGAGCAAAATAGGTCAGTTTAACCTATAAAGAACTAAACCCATAGCTTTATTTATATTTGAAGGAACCTGATGAAAAACATTCATTCTAATAAAAGTTTTTTCTTTTCTTTGATGATTACGTCTGACAAGGTGTCAGCAAATTTTACGCTTTAAAATAAAGTCTATGTGAGATGCACGAAATACGTTTCGGATAGAAATATGTGCCAGTTTCAGCAATGCGCCACCACAATCTGAGGAACTGCCACTGGGCCATTTATTTGGCGCTTGGTGTAATCAATGTAGTGATGACTGATTTTCATTTTATAATTTCTAATTTTAGGAAAAGTTAGAAATATAACAAAATGTACGTACTCTTTAAACTGTAATTCTCCACGTTGTATATGAAGATAAACATTCATAAACGTGTATAATTTCAAAGGTACAATTAAAATTGCTTCACAATGTTACAAAAAAAAACGTTCGTTTTTTCCAAGCTCCCTTTAGGACCACGTACCAGGTCGTTGTCGTAGCAGGTTTCGTCGCTCCATTCGGTGTCGCAGTAAGTCCAGGGAAGGACGCTTTGCATGGACGCGAACATGTAGAACAGGCACAATGCCATGATGTAGTTGTAAGAGACCAAGGTGTAAAATGTAGAAAATATCTGAGCGATGCCGATACCTACAAAATAAAAAGCCAACTTTTAGCCAAGTTACGAATTCTAATAAAGAACAACTTTACGTTAATGAATTGGTGGATGCATTCGGAGCGAAGTGGTAATCAATTTTCAGCTTAGACTCGGCACAACTTTTTTTCGTATGTAAACTGGAATGATCTAGTTTGTTCTCAGCTTGAAGTCTTGTGGCATTGAATTCAGCGTTTATGCCCGAAACCTACGAATCTCCGTTCGTTCATACACCGATTGCTACAAAACCGCTCAACTAGAAAAAACCACCAAAAGCTTGGTAGTACAGCAACGCGATTTTTGCATTACGTCTTTAGCGTGATGTATCAAGAGCCTTATAAATTGGTATAAAAAGACAATGCGCAGTTTCAGACAGCAGCCACCTTATGAGCTCTATGGCGTGATAATAGGTGAAAACATAAAAATGAAAAAGTCAACGGCACATGAAACAATGTCATTTTATAATGAGCCGGAAAGTGCAAAAATTAAGTTTATTAATGCAAATTTTCCACGACGCCAATGTAATCAAGAACATATCTGACTATTTTCCGGAAAGCGGATTCGCAAATCTTCGTTTCCATTAATAATGTTAGTTTTAATATGTTCTTTTCTTTGCTTTTATAGATCTAAGTTTAATCGATCTTCTATACTGTATATACTTGTTCCCGTATGAAATACATACGAAAGGAATTCATACCTCTAAAGCCAGGAACACACTTCCAGATCTTGAGGGGACTCTTGCCCACAAACTGCCCAATAGCAAGTTCAAGGAAGTACATGGGCTTTCCAATGAGGAATAATACCACAAAGTAAGGAATAAGAAAAGCACCTGAAAAGCGAAACAAAAATGCATTAGACATTCTGTTTGTATGTAACAAATATCTGGTATTTTCGTGTGCCTCCGCGAAAACTCAAGAAAAAAAAGAAAAGAAAGAAGGAAGTGAGTGAGAACGCACGGCTCAGACTAACTAAAATAAAAAAAATAAGTCCCTAAAATGTTACTGACAATTAATAAAAATGCTATCGAACTATACAATCCTTGAAACAAGACAAAGAGAAAAAAAAGAGAAGGAGAATCACAGTGTTGGAGTAGAGGAACGTACTGCAAGAGAAAGGGTTAAATGAACTTGGCTCTGTGATGACGCGCATCTAGTCACCTTATACCAGACATAGAGAGAGAAAGATAAGTGATACCTACCTCCTCCATTTTGGTATGCGAGAGTGGGAAACCTCCAGACGTTGCCCAAGCCAATGGAAATGGATAGACACGAAAGGAAAAACTGTAGCCCTTGGCCCCATTGAGTACGTGAATCATCCGTCTGGCCCTCATCTTTCTGCGCAGATGTAAAGGAAGCAAAAAAGATGGACGCGAATCAAGTTGCTGCAAGCAGAGCAAAGACCCTTTGCACTTTGTCTCCCCCACCCCTTGTATTTCCCTCACATCTATTGCTCACAGGAAGACTTATTTTCAATACTGCATTTTGTCATCGGAAAATCACGAATATCACAATAAAATTAGGTCAAAGTGAACTTTCGCCGTCATTTTTTTAGTCTCTCAGAGTAAATATTACAGAAGCTCATGTAGGTAAACATTTCAATCCAGTTAAAATAAAAAAACTGGCAAAAAAAACCAACGACATAAAAAGGCAAAGGCGTTTTTTTTATTTGCTTCAATGTGAAACAGTTACCTGTCTGGGAGTCTAAATTACTACAAAAATATATCTAGCTATAAAAGATAGTGAACATGATTTCATGGACAACTTTATGAGGCATAGAAAATGGCCGCGCTGATAAACCAGCGGGACATTTTTCGCCACACGTTATTTCTATGTTTGCTAATAGTACGCACACGAAGTATACAAACAAGTAGTAATTTTATCCGCTTTTATCTCCGTTATTTGTGTACGAAACCAGCATAAAATACTTTTGTAGTTGTTATTGTTATTGTTGTTGCCATTGTTGTTTTGTTTTTGGCTGTGATTTGTTTGTGTTGTTTTTAGGCACAGACACGTTAAACTAGAGCTTACAATATCTTCGAGTACTTTATGATAAGACGACCTAGGTTTTTTATACGTATTACTTTTCATTAAAATTAAAACATTATCACAAAATAACTAAGAAACAATACGATTGATGGCGTTTTTTATCAAACAAGGCGGCCCTGGCTAAATATTTTAAGCACCAAGAAGGGGCTGAGTGTGCTGCAGACCAGTCAGAATAAGTATACGATATCGCCGGCTTCTGTATTTTTTTTTTAAATTTTATCTCAATTGAAAATTTGCCTTTAACAGCGGTCACTATAGAACTGATGAAGCGCGGACCGTAGACGCCTCTTGATTCGGAATTTGTTCTTGGGATTGTATTAGCTGACGCCAGAGTCTCATCGGCTGCGGAACAATAATGATTAGCTCAAAACTTGTCACGCTTTCTGTTTTTTTTTTAATTTGTGATGTGAATATATATTTGTAATTTGCTTTTCCTTGTCACACCCAATAAAAATTGTGTGCAATTTATCCTTTCTCCGCAAAATTAAAAATAAACACGTTTAGTTCGCACTAAAGGTGTCGCCCAGACTCTATATTCCATCAACCCATGCTTTAGTATTCACAAAAAAAAAAAGAAAGACCGCCGGTGCTTGTCGGTGCAGAAATGTTACCGCTCCAGAACTTATGATAAACTGGACTGCTTGGCGAAGATATGGGCTCGAAAAAAGTTTTATCGCCCCAACACCTATGATAAATTGGACTGCTTGGCGAAGGTCTAGGTCCCCAAAAAATGTTATCGCTTCAACACTTATGATAAATTGGACCTTGCTTGGCGAAGGTCTAGGCTCCAAGGGTCGAGATAAATGGAATGCACGGTAGTCTATGAATTGTCAACTCGCTTTCTCGCTTTTGTCACGATATTCCTGATGGAGGAAGTTATGATTGCTCGTTTTCTATCGGCAGCAATCTTCGTTGAATGTTATCTTGTGACTGGGATTCTATTCGATTGAATCCCATTTTCAAACTCGTAAATGGTTTGACTGGCGAAGCAAGTTCAACTCACAGTCGGCAGTTTGAACCTGACCGATCATGTACGCAGCCTGTTTTAACCCTTTCAGTTTCTGGTAGCTTCTATCTTGCAACCTAGTTCATCATACATAAAACATGATCGAATGCGATGGATTCCATGCTCCAATTCGACATGTTTGGCCAACGGTGCGAGTCAGTGGGACGAATCAATAAACACCACCTGCACATAGCCGAAGCATTTATCGTCTATCTATAGACCTTTTCCGCAAGGGCGCCGCCATCTTGAATTGCCACTTCCAGTATGGGCGAAAACATTGTTTTGCCGTCGCCACGCCAATAAAAGGCATTTAGGACAAAAACGTAACCATCATACATTCTCGTTTTGCCTCCCTTCTATTTTTTTTTACTAGTTGCAGGTTGATACGTTTTGATATTTTTTTCGTTTCCCATACCGGATACGCCTATTAGGTGGCTGGGGACGCGAGTACACGGAAAAAGGTCTATATGCACCTCTTACTTCCCGGTGATGCAAGCATGTCGAAACAATACGCCGGGACAATGCGATCTTATTCTTCGTGTTATACTGAGTTTTGAGTGTGCTCTGACATTAGGTGAAACACAATGTTCAATGTTCAGTGTTTACTTTTTGCATGCTTACCAGCAGCCCAAAATGCTTTTGCGGTAAAACACAGAACATGAGATAAATACTCACCACAAATATCTATGCTCAGAAGTCCTACCCTAGCTTAAGATCATACACAAACTCAAAAAAAGAAAAAGTGTGTAAAAAACAAAATATCAATGTTGTAAAACTTTGTGTTTAAACCTTGTTGAATTCGTCATACCGATGGCAAATGGTGATGAACATCTGGGTAAATACTCTACGATTTCTAGAGCTTGTGAGAACAGAAATACGGAATATAGAGCGGCGAAATTGTCTTAGACGTCGGTCGGCCAAAAGTGAAAATAGATGTGACTGATTGGTTTCGATTATGTCACCGTTCAAGTGTCCGTTCGCGTTTTTCAATCAATCACAGTGGCGCCAGCCTGTGAGTAATTTAACTCAAATTAATCGAATTTAAACGAAGCAAATTTAATTTATATAAAACAAATCTGATTTAGGTTGACTAAATTTGATTTGAAGTAAATTAATTTGATTTTCTTGATCTTTGAAACAATTATCACTTTTTTTTTCACCCTGCTATGTTCATTTTTTTTTCTTGGTGGTTCGTTGTTCGGCGTTGTTATACGTTGATGCAGCGATTGGCGTGGCTTCGGAGAGCAACACCAAGATGCTTGGGAATGTGAATAGCCTGCGACTATGCACATTTTGTACCGCAATCAGGGTTTGAGTGAAAAGGCACGTGAATTAGTAGCACCAAATGAATCATGTTGAGCTACTTACGGTCGCTTCGGGGTTGAGGCTCAGCGCGGTGTCTTTTTTCTCGCCTTTGTCTTGCGATAACCGACGAACGTCCTGAAATAAAGTTTGACAGGAATCAGAATGGCAAAATACTGTAAACAAATATTACAGTCGTTAGCCTAAATCTTATTTATAATGAAGCTTTCCGAACAGAAAGTCAGGGCGCAATTGCGAGCTGGTGGAGATTGCTAGACGTAACTCAACATTTTGGAGCTACCCGTAGAGAGAGAGAGAGGAAATACGAAAGTCGACAACAAGAGAAAAGAAGAACGACTCAAACACAGCTAAAATTTTATTGTGGACAGAAGTCTTTATATAAGGATTGAACAAACTGAAAGAAAGGTAAGAAACCCTTTTCCACGTTTGACTCCTTTCGCTTTCGCTTTATGAGGTTGTATGGAAAAAACACAGGGAGACAGGTGTGACATGTGCTTCCGATGTGGTCTACAAGATCCCTTTTGATTGTGTGGTTAAGCCACATGGGTCAAATAAAACGTTGTATTAATGATAGGCTGGGCGAACATAAACGATATGTCAAAAACAAGGACCAGTGCTCGGAAGTGTCTAAGCACATCCACGAGTGTAATAATTGCGTGTCGTTATAGAACTCAATGACCACGATGCTAACAGAAAGGAACGACCCCAAGCTCCTCCTAAAGGAACCAATCGCGATTACTAAACATGGAAATGCTGTAAATAAGCCTCCGCTGTCTTTGGAAGCAGAATAAAAGCGTTTTCGGAATCTCCAGTGTGTGTGTGTGTGTGTGTGTGTGTGTGTGTGTGTGTGTGTGTGTGTGTGTGTGTGTGTGTGTGTGTGTGTGTGTGTGTGTGTGTGTGTGTGTGTGTGTGTGTGTGCGTGCGTGTGCGTGTGCGTGTGCGTGTGTGTGTGTGTGTGTGTGTGTGTGTGTGTGTGTGCACGCGTTCTATATGGTTCTTTAAGGAGTTTGTGAGGACACCGCATGACGTCTTTCATCCAAGGTATTAGGTCTGCCTCCGCTGGCCTTGTTCCCTCAGTGTTATCCATGCTACCGTCCCCTGGTGACCCCATTGTGAAGGGTCCGATGTCGTTTCATTCCTTTGTGTTATTGGCTCGATAATAAACTATTCGGAGCTCGCCGCGCCCTGAGGTTTCTTTACTTGGCGGTGGCTGGAGCAAGGAAGTGCTGTTACGCAGATTTATGTCATATTTTCTCTTTACTTTTTGTTCAGGTCGGTCTCCGATGTATCTACCCGTATCAAGTATGTGTGACAAGAACGGAGCCATCAATTGATATTCCCATATCTAGCGTCACGAGATTTGAATGACACTGACGTGTTTTCTTACCTCTGCGTCAATTTGCTTCATTTTTTAATCTTCTTTTTTGTTGCCTTTTCTCATTGGTATGTCTTATCCGATATGTCTTATCAGGAAAATTGCCCATGTTGCGGTTTGTACTCAAGCACCCATTTTATACTATCTTCGGTACTTGTATCTGGAACGCGGATTCTTGGGATAAGGCTATCAGGCGTCATTATGCTTGTACGACCTATGCTTCGTAGAGTAAGCGATTTTAAAGTACCACAAGCGATTTTCACGAACGTACACGCCATGTGTACGTTCTCAAAGTTTGTTTACTGTAAGGAATGTTTTGTGTCTGAGTAGTAGTAAAGAAAAATTTAAACAATTCTTGGAAACAGTTATTTTTTTTAAATAACTGCTTTGAATTGGCACTGAAATAAAAAAAGTCACACTTTTGCAGGGTGTTAATAGGACAAGCGAAGCACAACAGGAATGTATTTGAAAATATTCAGAGCAGTATTTAAGTCACGAGAGTCATTTGAGTGACTTCAAAACATGCCGCTATTTCGGCATGAACTGCTCAAAATTTAAGCAAATTTCGAAATCGCCTCAAACTTAAAATGGGTCTCGAGACACAAATACAGCTCTATAAAGTTTCTTTTTTAATGAACGTTCTTTTTATGACAGCTCCTTTCGTGAAAGTTTCTTTTGTGACTATTTCCCCGACGTACTCTCGTCGACGCCCCTAAGATCCACTCAGAATTGATCAGTGTGCTTGATTCTCTCTAACTATTACCATCTCGGTAGCACTTCACTAATGAAAGGTATAATTGGGCTTCCGGGCTTAATAAATTGAATCAACATTTCGCGTTTTTTTTTTTATAACCCAATATTGCATTCCTTCACAGCATCCATACCTTTTATCCCGGATTAAACGCAAGCATAAAAGTCGCCGCTCCTAACTACACCACTAATGTGTTTTAGGTTTCATCCTGTGCACCCAAGACCAGCCCAGAGTGGAACCGCCTTCCTTCCTTCATCATCTCCGTTGAAGGCTTCTCATCCTTCAAGACCGCCATAACCCAATACTTCTCTAAGCCTGCACTTCGTTGATTTTTAACATCACTGCTCTCTCAACAGTGCGGTTTTCTTTATTTCGTTTTATGGTAACACTCTGCACGCATCCCTTCCATGACACCCATAAGGCCCTGCGGGTATATAAATAAATGAACAGATAAAAATGTGTTGTGACGTCATCGTAGCGCCGCCGTGCGAGCTTACGGGTGAGCAAGGGTCATGGACAACACCGATGATGTCACTCGCTAATTTGCTCTCTGCTCTCCTGTACTCTTCCCGAGCTCGGTTCGCAGCAGTGGGTGGAGCTATGTAGAAACATTAATTGCCGACTACGTCACGCCTACTAATGAACTGGAAAAAAACTTTAGACATATGATTTTTAATGGGCCTACGATAGTTTTTAAATATATCTGTTTATTTTTTCTGGGTTTATAAACTTACTTATTTTCCCATATAGTTCGAATTCCAATCCCCGGCATGTTTCTTTTCTGTTCAAGAACGGTATGGCATACTCTATGCTTAAAGAAAAATTGAGCGGTCAATTCGGAAATTTCCATCAAATTGTATTTGTATGTTCAGAAAGCTTACGACAAACCGCACTAAGAGCAGCAGCTAATTAAAAAAAATATATATAAACAATGACAAAAGTATAGCGGCGTGCAAACTGGAATCGTTTTAAAACTCAGCTCGTCCTCTATTTCGAATAGCCCTAATGTGTCTGGGAGGCCGAAATAAGCCGGGGTGAAATGTCTGTCTCTCTCGCGGCAATGAAAAACACGATACGATGGAACTGGAAACAGTATGAAGTTTGCTTTAGTTCTCGGAATGCGCTACTCTGGGGTTCTCATCGTTTGAATTAGGACTCCGTATTTTGATAAATACCGAGAAACCCCGAAACTTAACCTCCGAGCTGGTTTTATCAGTATAAAAAAGCAACCTGAAAAACTTTGAATGGGAAAACAAACAAAAAAGAAAAGAAAACCATGGCTTCACAAAAAATATAAATATTTATCTATGCAGCTTTATTACGAGTTGACCCGAAACACGTCTATGATGCGGAGACTTTCTTTTTTTCAATATTGAGGTGACGCCGATGCGCATGTCACTGGGCGGCTAAAGAATATGCCTCTGTCCCATTTTTTATACATAAGTTCCGATAAACTCCAATTTTTTCTCCGACTTCAAAAATTGATAGTGAGAAGCACCGAACCTGTGGGCAACCATAAACCCTCAGTACACAAGACCCTAGTTATTGTCCGCTGAACCTGCGTATACTTAGCTGCTCACACGATCCGCCCAGACTGGGATACCACACGAAAATTGATATAGTACAAGCAATTTTCAATCCCCAATCTACCTCAATCGAACTTTTGTTTCAGTCATTTTTGTTTTTAAATCTGGGACCACTAAAACGTACAATAGGGTCTAGGTCGTACAATCCCCTTATCATTCCAATAGACCATTTGCTATATTACCCAAGCATCAAGGAGAATACAGGGATTGGTGTTCCACGCGCCGCTCGTGCTGGCGTCAGCAGTAGTATTTTTTCTAAAGCAAATACCTAAAACAAATGGCATCTTGCACGTGCGTTCGTCAACGCTTTATTTTGTTTATTTACTTCGAATATTTTATACGGGGAAGGCGTGCGCGTGTGGCGCGTGGAACACCAATCCCTGCATTCTCCTTGATGCTTGGGTAATACAGCAAATGGTCTATACCTTCTTAGCGTTCCGATGTGCAGCGCGTGGGGCTACCCTCAAAGCACGTGTAGTTGGCTGATCTTGGCAAGGAGCCAAAGGTAATTTAGGACGACTCGGACACGCCCATCCTTTCCTCACAAAAAGGTATAACGTTCTCGTGTTAACGACGTTTCCAATGAAGCAACTGGGAGGCCTTCTGACCTAGCATAGAAGTGTAGTTCCGAGAATTTTGAATATGATTGCGTGTCACCGGTCGCAAGGCAACATTCATACCCTCTCCACAATCGTGTGCAAAAGATAATTATTCACACACACACACAAAAAAATGTCAGTCAGCAATGGCGCCGCTAATACTTCAACGCTAGATTTTGTATTGGTCAGCTCCAAGTGTCTGCACAGAATATTATTCCATTATGACTAGACACCTCTCAGGCTCAGTGTTGCCTGTGGAGTAAGGGAATTACAAATGGTTTGTCATGGATGATAGTGCATCCCATTTAAAATTTGTGGTCGCTCTGTCGCTAAGAGATGAATATCATTAAAATATATTTCATGCGCCTGACGACTGGGCAATATTTTTAGTAGATCAAGTTTGGTAGTCTCAATAATCAGGAATATCGAGAGCAGCTCAAATCTTAAGAAAGTATTTTTCTTGCTTTGAACTTGGGAGCCGAATACACATCTGATTTGTCACAGCCAGCGGTATTTGCACGTTTCGCATGGAAAAAAACAGTATTGTCGCACTATTTGGATCATCAACTCTCCGCACAGAACAGATTCCCATGAAATGTTCTTTCGCCGCGTCCGTGCTATTGATTGTGTTCAAAACGTATCCTGAATACGGGGTTGTTTGTTTTAATCTGCATACGAGGGAGTTTATGCTCATTATATCCTCGAGTAATACCAACAACACCTAGAATAATCGAAGCCTCTGCACTAATAATATTTGACGTCAACACAGCGAGATCGAATAAAGAAAGAGTTTGGTTGGGAGCGCTGCGTTGGGTCGGGGCCCAGTGTCTGATCGACGCGTCGAAGGACGGTCGGCCTCGGGTCCCATTGTTTGCTTGGCGCCGTCCGATTTTGATGACGTTCCATGGAGGGAGAGGAGGATGCTCGCAGGCCTCGTTTATTTTATAATGACCGACAGCGTAAGAAATGCAGGGCGTGATTGGTTTCGAGCGTCTGATCAGCGCTTCGCAGCCAATGAACTATAGAACGATAACAACGACCAGAACAACAAATCCCAAGGCAACAAGTGTGGCGTAGGCCACTCCTTGAGTTTCTTAAACGGTCACTGACTACAGGGTTCGACTGAGGAAAACTGAGACGCGTTTTTTATACACGCAATCATAAACTACGCATTGCAAGAAAAAAGAAAGAAAAAAGCTGGAACTTGGTGAGAACGTGAAGCTCACGCTGGTGACAAAATCCGAAAGTTTGAAAATGATGACTTTACCTGGATCTAAAAGATTCGCGACAAAAACAAAATTTTCCTATGAGCCGAAGTCTATTTAAGCCTAATATTCTTCACGCAAAACAAAAATACATTGTGGCCGCTGAGCGTTAATTGCAATGAAAAAATCTTGTCAGCGAGAAAGACGACAAAATTTTCTTTCTGTCCAACAATCTTTTTTTTTGTGAAAACAAATGGTAAGGGAGTTTACAGTGCCATTTCTTGGTTTTATAAATATTATTAGGCGTAGGTGTACCTCGCGTTCGTGAGAAACGTTCTTTTTTTATCTCGTACCTTTTGATCCAGGCAATGCCATGTTCTCAAACTTTCGCAGTTCGTCACCACCACTAGCGTCACGTTCTCACGGAGTTCGAGATTTTTTTTGTATTGCATAATTTACTTTTTAATGCCAAAAAACAGTGTTTTGTTTTCTTGATCGGCCCCTGTTAGTGGTGTTGGTAATACATGCGCTGCCTGCGAACAAGGTTTGCGAGTCTTCTTTCCCACAGGGCATACCTACGGCCAGTCATCGCGTTGTATACATAAAAAAAGTCGCAAATAACATGGCCAAAAAAAAACGTTTTTTTTTGTTTTGCTGTGAAAATGCAATTTGCGCAGGCAGTATTTTCTGAGAGGGCGTTATTTGTGATCCCGCAAGTCGCTTGGCTGTTCATCGCGGTGATTGGCTGAGATGAACAGAGTGAAGAGCGAACGCGGAGGCTTTTTCGGCAAGGGGTGGGTTTATTACTCGAGTGACTGTGTAAATGTGCGTCGATTAAAAGTTTGAACCAGATTGATAACCACCCTTTAATCCATTCATTGATTGATTACTCGGTCTCGTTAATTTCCTAATATAATAATTTAAAAAAAAAGTTTTTTTTTGTGTTTCTTCTGAGTATGAGATGAACAGCGCAATATACAATTTTAATATAAATCAACCTCGACATGTAGTTAAGAACATTCAATCACACTTCCAGATTATTACTGCAGCTGCACGAGCAAAGAGGTTCGTGGATGTTCTCCGATAACAGCGACCTCCTTTGATTGTTCACAACAGTCCCTGCTGCGCTAACCGGACACTCAAACGGCGCTGAAGTGGTCGGGACACGTGTAACCTTCGGCACTCATCAGGAGTCACAAATCTTGCCCCTACTGTTTATTTTAGGCTAAATGTTTACCTAAAGTTAGCCCTTCGTACCCGTCCCCGTCTGGGTGGTGAAAGCGTGTAATTTTTAATTTCTTTTGGTTCGTCAACATTTTATCAATTAATAGGTTAAAAAAATGAAAGACGTTTACAACACCCTGTAACGTCGAATTAGAGCGCAGCTCTTGAGGAGGAGGAGGAGGGAAGGGTACTGAGGGGAGGGTATACCCCTCCTCCTTTCTCCTCACGTCCTCATTCTCCCTCCTACTCCTCCTTCACCTCCTCGTCCTCCCCACATCCTTCAACCCCTCCCCTCCATTAATCGATTAATCGGTAGGTTAATCGACGAATCGCCCAGCCCTAGTAAGAGCGTTATGCAAAGACAGACCCAACTATCTGCGGGTAGTCAGAGTGGCGGCAAGTATTATCGCCACTGTTGTCGTCATTAATGGCACACTAATTGTAAAATGGAGGCAATGCATTTTATAAATGCCAAAGGTTGTGGATTTGTGTAACGTGTGTGATTAGGATAAAACATGAAACTGATAAATAGTATAAAAGAAACACTTCATCGGGACGTTTTTTTTTTTTCTTTCGGACGCATGCATGCAGTAGTATTTTAGTATGGCGGAAATAGACGCTTCTCGATTCGAATTTCACTACAGTAGCCACAATTAGTCTTCATTCATATCAATTTATATATGATTAAATCTTTTTAGCGTTTCTATATTTAGGAACGGATACACTTTCTTGCGAGAAAGAAGCATCCGTTTTCCACCTAGTTGATATCAAACTTCCCAGACAAATTCCTCACACAACTTTTGGGACAACTTCCTTCTATTATGCTTCGGTTGTCTGGTTTGAATATGTAGCCAATTCATGCCATTAGCAAAGCCTCATTGAGGTAATTTGTTATTTAGATTGTGCCTTCTTTCCCTTGGCTCCTTAGGCGTGCTTCAAAATGATCACGCCGATATGTCAAACCACATGTACTATTTCGTGAATGCATTGCATTCACGAATGCATTCAAAGCTAGACTGAAACTAAACACATGGCACCATCTTGCTGTTTCATCACTAAGAGCTTGAAGCTGTGATCAACGTGAATATCTAGAGTAAGCGAATGCCAGCAAAGACTCGGAATTTACTGCTGAAGTTCATTAAGATGCAGAATGCGCCTCGCTTCTTGCGTCTATGAGCACCGCTTCCGGGAACATCCGCGTCTCTATCACTTCCATCCCCCTTATTATCCGGGTTTATCTGCCAAGAAACATCGCAGAAGGTTTCCCGTCTAGCTGAAAGAAAGGAAACGAGAAAAGAACAGCAGGCTCTGCAGGGTGTGGCTTTTTAAATCGGTCAAGAATTTAAAAACGAAAAGAAGGAACTTGCGAGGTTTAGTTTTAGGTTCAAGATCGTGGCCATGACGGCCACTAAAAGAGGAGACCGGCTTTAATTAATTAGTTAATGACCCAAGACAATCCGTGCTCCTGTCACGCTGATGTGATTGCTTATCTTTTTTCCAGAGAACTATCGAAGAGCGGAATAGGCTGCAAATGAATGCTCGACGATTTCTAGGTTTAAAAAACTATTGTTTTTTTTAAACCTAGGAAGCTAGTTTTTTAAATAGATATTCGGCTTGTATTTGATGAATGGTGCCTTAATTTTTACACCTGATTTTGCTGGTTCCTTTTATATTCCAGAGGTGCTGATACGCTTCTTTTTCTTTAAATTCCAGTGATGTTTGTTATTTTATGAACAGGTATTTGTACATTAGTTTTTATATACTCTAGAATGGATTTTATATATATATATATATATATATATATATATTCGTGATGTTTTATTCATGATTTCTAAAACGCACCCCCTGCTAAAATGCGTCGCAGCGATGCAGGCGTTTTCGAAAATGAATAAAATAAATAAGATCAGGTTCGTAAATTTCTGTTTTTGGACGAATAATGTATTTCGACAATTGACGCTGGACCTCGATGTGGTCTAGTCGCATGCCACGAAATCCTGACTGAAAACATTCGTTGCGGGCGCCACAGGGCGTTAAATGTCACCCTTCTGCACAGCTTCAAACCGAAACTAAGCGGGCAAAGAGCAACGCTCTCGCAGCCGGCTTCGCTTCGCTAAATCTAACGGAATGCAAGTTTCCTTCTTTGAACATTCTAAACAGGCTAAGAAAAAGAAAAGAGAGAAAGAAAACTGTATACACCTTTTCTTAAATCGTAAAGGGAGTGAACATGGCCTTACCTCCAGTTCCCATTCTTGACGGTTCTTCCTCATCTTGAGACAACGCAACGATCGCTTCTTGGACGATGCTCCGGAGCAAGGAGGAGGTGCGTGCGTGCGAACGATCTCTCGGTATCCCGCTGCGAAGCTGCGTACGTTTTTCCTCTAATCTCGATCTTTATAGTGACGCCGAACCATTATCGGGTGCCGTGCGCAGTTCGGCTCACAATGAAGCCGATTGATAATCGACGAAGGCGGGCTGACGAACCCGCGTAGCGCATTCACGTGCCCGCACGCACCGACGATCTGCTGCGCGACGAGTGGACCGGCAGTTCCCCCTCCGCCAGTCGGGTTCCTGTCGTAACCACGAAGGTAGTGTGCCTAGATTTTCAGAGTGTTTTTCCCGACTACTCGATGGCGGTCACGTGCTTTATCAGCCGTGATTTGCAATGCGAGTCGCGAGGTTGTATTAAAAAAAGCGTTGATCGCCTGCGAGCGTTTCAGCCTCCCTGTCCGGTTTTCTCCTCGCTCCGCGACAGCGGTATACGCATGCGCAATTGAGTCCAATCGGGCCGGAGGTTGCGTCCGCCATGAAATTGCAAACGCTATCCGTGGTCGCAGTTACCCCCTCTCTCAAATCTGCGCTCTCCAAGCGAGGAACTTAACCAATGGCGTCTCACCGCGGGGAAAGGGGAGGGAAAAAAACGAGAGATCATAACGGAAAGACTTTTCTTTTTTCCCGGTTGACAGCCCTTTTCTGCGAGCCAAATAGAAATATGTGGGGCGCGCGCGCGCTTGTTGCGAAGTTCCGCGCCCCAAGTGCGTGTTTATGAAGGAGGGGGAGAGAGAGAGTTTCCGATTCCTGTGTTCCTAACTGTGGATCCGCGCGGAAGGACGGCCAACGGGTGGAAATCAACGCCTTCAGACCTTGACTTACGCACAAGCAATATATCGAAGCGATCTTGAACATGTTCCGGTTGGGTATACGGACGCTCCCTCTATCCGGGAATTTAAAATAAAGGCTGGGAGCGTACAAATATTGCGACTTTCGAGTGTCGGCTGTTGTTTTATCTGTATAAGACCACTTTTTGCGCATGCAAGACGCATCGCTTAGAGGGCAGAACATTTAGCGGTATACAATGGCGACCTTGGCTTTTTTTTTTTTTGTTACGCAAGTTTTGAGAAGACTTGGACTGTAACGGTAGTGACTAGACGTGTACAGAAGCGTGGCGGCGTCAGGAGCGTGAAAGTGCCTACATAATAAAACTGTGAGGTACCGTCACGCCGAAGTGTGACGGCGCCTCTTTATCTCAGTATAAAAGAGTTGCCCCGGCCGAAGGGGAGATCCTAAGGGTTGTCGGTGAAATCACGTGTGAAATTGCTTCATTTAGTCGACACCGTGTTGTAATAAAAGCGTGCAACATCACCCAGCTAATTTTGGGCATACGATTCGCCAAGTCGACCGGAAACAAGGGCTATTCAAAACGTGTTAACAAAAACGTAAATGTTCGAAGGACCACAATAAGAATTTGGGTCGTCTTTGACCGAGGGCTTGCAAATATATTCGGTTTTTGTTATCGCATCACATCTGGGTCAAGGCGTGAATGTGCAGAGCTTTAATCAAACACAGGTATGGATAAGTGTTTTATTTTAATGTTTGTCTTTGATAGATAAACGTGACTGAATGACCAAATAGAACTGAATTACGGCTATGCTGACCTTGAAATCTAAGATAATGTTTTACAACAAGGATTGCGTTTTTATTCTTTGAGGGATAGGAGAATCTTTACTGAACATGTTGCGCTCACCAAATTATTAAAATGATGTCACGACGTTCATGCTGTTCGTCTAAAACAGTGGTCTCCAAACGTTTTCGCTAGGGACTGGATTGGGGCCTGTTGCAGTCACGAGGGCGGGAAATTAGAAAAGAAATATATAAACGAGGAAATACTATATAAATAAGCCTAAATAGACATTTAAATGCAAAACACATAAATTATTAAAGCAAAAAAAAAAAAGAAATGTAAGGTGGACAAATACATGTGCTTTATTTTTAAGTTCAATACTTTACTGTTTGTGACATACAAAATATTCGTGACCCGGAGAACACACCACACATAAATCAAAATCGCATAGCAACTTTGGCATATTCGCACAGGGTAAAAGACTAATGAAAATGGTAGATTAGATAAGATCACTATGCACGATACACACGAGAATGCAAAGGGATGTTTTCATAGTTACGCAGACAGGAAGCAGCGAACTTCGAATAGGAGTTCTGGTGATGACAATGTACAATAAATAACATGTCGAGAAAACCGGCTTTTTGATGGGATTTTCAAGATCTTCGCGGATAGTGGATTTCGAGTTCGAAGCGAATTCGAAAAGAATAGTTGCGTTGGCCGAACATTTTCGAATCATTCAAATATCGAATAGTTTCTACAAGCTTTTCGCTACTGCACAGTGCCTAAACGAAAATTTATCTAAAATCGCAATGTTCTCAGGCTTCCCCTTGTTCATGTCTAAGCTAAGTTGCTTCTAATATAGCTATATTTATGGACTGTGATCTCAGAAAGTCAATTTCCTACATCACCCGCGCGTGTGCACTTTCCCGCTTTGAAAGTGGGCATCCTCTTAAGAACGTGACCGCAGTATTCGCACTTTCCGACGTGTTGGTCGCGGCGGGGTCAGCCCCGTTAAGCACGCTTTTCTGAGCAGCAATGCACTGCGGAGAAGCAACACCGGCAGAAGCGAACTTTGCGATTGTTGTTTCGCTGTAGTGCGCCGGTTCTCAGTATGAAGCGCCCTCAATGGAACTAACCCGCCGCGATCAATACTTCGAAAAATACGAATATCAGAGTTCATCTCGAAGCGGATATCGAATACCGCATTATTCGAAACTACTATTAAAAATTCGAATATTCGCACAACACTACAGTTTTATCTCATTCTTCCTTATATCTTAGTTTGCACTTTTGATGCGTCCCGCAGCGGCGATTTTTTAACGAGCGCTTTTTTGCGTCTGTAGCAGTGGGCCGTGAGTCGGGCGTCACTGGAAAGATCGCAGCTACAGCGTTTAGTGTTTGTTGGTATAAAAGGAGGAAAAATAATATCGGAATTCGATTGTAGAGCAAACAAGGGCTTGCAGCCTCCTTCTGAATCGAATACGGACCGAACATACCACCAGGCGTAGGCAGCATTTATGTTCCTTGTTCCTAATGTGTGATTGTTTCCCACTCACATCTCAGAGACTACCAGGCATAGTTCAACTTTAAGCCGTGCAGAAGGATGGAGAAAACTTTGTGAGTCATCGTTTTTCTAGTAGATAATAAACAGCTTTAGGTGTGAAAGAACAGAAGTTATGTCGATAAACATGAGAGGAGCGTGTCCGAGGACGCGATGGCCGTAAGTGCCACCTCGGCGGGTTCAAAGGAACGACTCAACAACATACCCATGGTCACGAGATTGTCGATTGACACACAGATAGCTTGGGAGAGAAATATCGCGTTGCTGAGGGATGCCAACCGTAAGCAATCTTGATATCTCTTACGATGGATTGTGGGCCAATAGACAATGATAGCCATCGAACCTCAAGAATAACACTTCCGAGTCAGCTGCGAACTGCTTGGCTGAGCATGTCCAGATAGTTCAGAAGAAGCGTACTCCAAGCTCAGTGTTACAGAGGTGATTTCCTTACCGCATAATATCATGAGCACAGGTATTATTCTGAAAGTACAGGATTGCCCCGAAGCGAAATACAGGGTGTTTCAGCCAACTTGCGCCAAGACGTGAAATAATTCTGGAGCACGCTAGACACGTCGAACAAGCGTAATATTCTCCATGGCCCTATAGAGCAGGTCAATATGTTGTTTGTGGTGCGCTAAAATGGCTGATTAAAACAGAGTAATTAACTATCTTCTGTAATATTAATTTTGCGCCCACCTTTGAATACGAACGCTGTAGAAACTGTTGAGAAACATCCCATCGTGCCGTATTCATAAAGGCCGCCTTCATGCCTCTAACTCTTAGACCTTTATAGAAAACGCGCTAGAATTAAAAAAAAAAAAAGATGACACGTGATTAAACATATTAACATCGCGGTGGAACTTCTTTTAACCGCGCGATTTTTCAATAAAGTTTACAAACAAATGAGCACACGAAGGCTGCCTTGATAGAAACAAAACGATGAAATGTTTCTCAACGTGCTCTACAACGTTTGAATTGGAGGGTTACGCACACATCACTATTTGAAAAAAAAAGGTTAGTTAATTATTTTGTGTTCATTAGCAAGCTTGACGCATCGCTAAAATATTTTGACATGTTCAGAAGAACTGCGAACAGTATGACGTTGGTAAGACGCGCGTAACCAGAACCAGTTTCTCTTCGTTTTTAGGTACTTTCAAAAGTTAGCTAGAACACCCTGTATATGTGCGCAACCACCTCTGGAGCACGTAGGCGGCTAATAATTCTGAGCAACAAAACTTCAAAGTGAATGTTGCGCGCTGCAGTCACGCTAACGTCGATGATTGCGTCATAAACCATTCATAAAATAAAGTGTTCACTTTATTTTACACACTTTAAACACTATATTATAAAATAAAGTGTTTATGTTGAGACTCAGAAAAGGATCAGAAGCTGAAAGATTCAATGTATGTGTGCAGGCTCAAGGAACATCACGTTTTACTGTTCGTGTTAGCTATGATTTCGAATATAAAAAAATTGGCCTCAGAAACCATTATTGTTGGTTGCGTATGAATTGTGATAGCATTCGTCATGATACTCACGACGCAGCTCACTGTGAATACGGCGACGCAAAGGTTTAGTAAACACTTTATTTTATGAATGGTTTACGACGCAATCATCGACGTTAGCGTGACTGCAGCGCTCTGCTTTTGAAATTAAGTGATTGCTTCGTCTCTGTGGAATTATTTATTCTTCTGTCTCTGTGCAATCGTTCATTGTTCAAGCTGCTTCCCCACCATCATTGCAGCTTCGTGTGTGTGTCTTGTCCTGTGTAATCGTTTCATGTTCACGATGTTTCCCCGCCAGTATTGACTATGTTCTAACTAGCTCTACTCAAGCCGATAATTGGTTCGTAGCTTGGGCGCGTCGGAATCTGTGCGTAGTGCCGTTCCGTGAATGCTCGGCGCGGGTTTATCTACTTGCTAGGACGACATCCTAGAGGGCGACGTCTAAGACGACGTTTAGGACGACCTCCAGGACGACCTCTAGGGCGCAGAGGTCGGCATTTATGGTCGCCCTCACTCACCCTCACCCTCACAGCCACACTCACCTAAGCCCCTCACTCACCCTCACAATCACAGATACATTCACCTTTAGCCACTCACTCACCCTCATCCTCACAGTCACACTCACCTTCAGCCCTTCACTCACCCTCACTGAACCTCACGGCCCTCACGCCCCTCGCTCACCCATGGCCCTCATGCCCCTCACGCACTCACCGCCCTCACGGCCCTCACGCACTCATGGCCCTCACGCCACTCACCGCCCTCACGCCCCTCACTCACTCATGGCCCTCACGCCCCTCACGCACTCACCGCCCTCACGCACTCATAGCCCTCACGCCCCTCACGCACTCACCGCCCTCACGGCCCTCACGCACTCATACCCCTCACGCCCCTCACACACTCATGGCCCTCACGCCACTCAGGCCCGTTTCAGATGGGGCAGTTTCGCCCAGAAACTTGACGTCGCAACACCAGCAACACGGGCCGCCCGCATTCACACGCAGCAACCATTTGCTGCAATTTGCCGTCATGATCATGGAATTTTATTTTTCTTGCACTATTTAGACACACAATTACGCGCTATAAACGTGTTGTATGCATTTAAATCTCGTTGAGAATACTAATACATCTTTCTGATACAGTTGATTTCCAAAAACGATAAATTTCAAACCAGAACCAAGTCATTTGTTGTCATCATCACCGGCACGAGGTATCACGTGAAAATATTGCGTCCCTGATTGGATGCAGCCGCTTCAAACGTCCTCGAATTGCTCCGAGTTGCTCGCATGTTTCGATCCGGACCCGATCTCAGCAATTCGTGTCGATCTAGGGAAAGCTAGGGAACCACTCACCAGCAGCACCAAAATTGCTGAGAAAGTTGCTCCGTATGAAGGGGGTTTCACGCACCCACCGCCCTCACGCCCCTCACGCACTCATGGCCCTCACGCCACTCACACACTCACCGCCCTCACGGCCCTCACACCCCTCACGCCCCTCACGCACTCATGACCCTCACAGCCCTCACGCACTCACCGCCCTCACGGCCGTCATACCCCTCACGCACTCATCAGCCCTCACGCCACTCACCGCCCTCACGCCACCCACCGCCCTCACGCCCCTCACGCACTCATGGCCCTCACACCCCTCACGCCCTCGCCGCCCTCACGGCCCTCACGGTCCTCACAGCCCTCACGGCCCTCACTCACCCTCACACTCATCAATTTTCCTGATTCAGAATCTCACTCACCCTCACCTCACCTGTGAAGATGAGGGTGAGTGAGGTGAGTGAGGGGCCCTCATGAGCATAGGCGTAGACTTCGGGGGCATTGGGGCTCCCCCCCTAGTAAGATCCGGGGGGGGGCGCCCCCCTCACGGTTCGGGCCATAATCCTTACCGAGACGCTGTTTACGTGCCATGTAACGAGGTTCTAGTAGTGGCATGTAAACAAAATAACGCCCACGTTGCCTTTATTGACAAAATACATGGGAAATGGAATCCCAGCGTGCTTTCGTTAGCTTCAATCTCCAGTTCTGGTAAAAAGGTAACGCGAAGCACCCCCTTCCCCGCCCCCTTCCCGGAAAACATCTCAACCTGCCTCCTCCGGGAAAATGGAAAGCCTACGCCGCTGCTCATGAGTGAGGTTTGCCGAGGTATGCTAGGGCGATCTCAAGGACGACCTCTAAAACGGCCTCAAGAACGGCGTATAGGACGACGTCGAGGGCGACGTCGAGGGTGACGTCGAGGGCGACGTCGAGGGCGACGTCGAGGGCGACGTCGAGGGCGACGTCGAGGGCGACGTGGAGGGCGACGTCGAGGGCGACGTGGAGGGCGACGTCGAGGGTGACGTCGAGGGTGACGTCGAGGGCGACGTCGAGGGCGACGTCGAGGGCGACGTCGAGGGTGACGTCGAGGGCGACGTCGAGGGTGACGTCGAGGGCGACGTCGAGGGCGACGTCGAGGGCGACGTGGAGGGCGACGTCGAGGGCGACGTGGAGGGCGACGTCGAGGGCGACGTCAAAGACGGCTTTTAGGACGACCTTCCGGTCCAGCTCAAGGACGACCTTTAGGATGATGTTGAGGACGACGTCCGCATACGTGCGGCGCCTGTGTATGCGGACGCCATACGTTTGCGGACGTCCTGCGTATGGTGAGGCGCGGCGCCTCTGCAAACGCGCGCCGCGCATACGCACGGCGTATTCGAGGCCACATAGCGTATCGTGAAAACCGGGTGAAGTAGCTAAAACATTCTATCGCATTAATAAATAAAAGCGGACATACTGAACGCTTGTTCCTTATGAGGTATCGTTTTGATTCCAAGTATACTCCGTTCACCCTTAACCTTGCCAACGCAAGTGTGAACGCGCAGGCACGCGCAACCAAGGCACTGCAGAAGCCAGCGAACTCGCGCTGAAGGCGAAGATTCTTGTGTCAGCTTAAGGGTGAACGGAGTATAATGCTACCTGGAAAAATAAACTTGAAAGCCAATAAGGAGAAACCGGAGTGAACCGGATTATCGTCCTATGAAGAGTTTTGAGCAAACCTTCTTTGGCAATCCCAAAATCCCAAGAGCACTTCAGCAGTGCCTGATGGGCTTGAAGCAGTGAATTGAAGTTTTATTCACACGAAGGGATGAAAGGTTGCGTGCATATCCTTCTCGATCAATGTATATCAGGAAGCCACTTTATCAGTCAGGATTCGCAAACAGTGTCTGTTCCGGAGAACTTTTTAGATATTCTCTCCTCAACCATGACCATCGGAGAAAGAAGAGGAGAAGCTTGCCTATCTTCCAAATCGTGGAATGATTCTAGGCTGCTTCTTGAACAATATAAAGATATTGACCGCGGAGGGTCATACACCGATGGACCGATTGTATGTGACGATTTACGACGACAATTAACTCAAGTAGAATGCGCTTGTATTTGATAAGATATGAGCGAGCCTTTTTCCGCTGTGATTTTCGTGCCCTGCGTTTCGAGCACTTGCAGCGCAATGACGCAAGCTACTGATCAATTTTCCGCCGATGTACCGAAGATACATACGTCCTCTTCTTTAACCTTCCGGAATAAAGATAAGTCTCATCATGCTTATCAACGGAAGAGATGTTAGACACGTGTAGCAACAGTTCATTCTTTTTGGGTTAATCACTATCATCGATTAATAAACAAATGATGAACTGAGACACATCTGAAAGAAGGGACCAGTTCTGAACTTTTTGTTCATTCAAGTGACGGTCTACATTTTATTATTTTTTTATTTTTCTATACTTTTATATGGGGACGGAAGCAAGGCATGAAAGTATAAAGACATGAGACGTGGAAGCATCAGCCTACAGTCTTTTTTTAAAGAAATACAACGTTAAAAAAAAGTCAATATTTAGGGGTAGAGGGGGAGAGGAGACAATTACTCTCAGGCTCTTTCTGACAGGAAGCCATTTCTATTGCCACTGAAAGGATGAGAACGGCCGGCCTTCAGTTCGCGCCCGTTGCCTTCCTCCGTGCTTTGGCTGCGCGTGTACTTCCGAGCCCCACGAGACGCCGAAGTGTTATCGCAGCTCCGAAGCTAGCGCTGCGGAAGCGAAACAACCGAAAGATTCCCGGCCGTTCTCGCCCTTTCAGTCACTGAGCTCTCTGCCCCAATGCAATGCCTCTATCTCGTCGGGTGACTTCAAATCCGCTTGAGCACGTATCGTCATCGGAAGAACTCCGTGACACGTTGGACGTATAAACTTCGTCAGGTGTAGGCGGTATGCGGAGCACAAGTTGGTCTGGTTCTTGCACAGGGGTTGCAATGATGTCGGAACGCCGAGCTCTTATTGGCTGTTTGGAAAAATAGTGGGTAGACCTCACGGCACCTAGCATTGAGGCCTACCCACTATCCTTTAATCAGAGCCAATCAGAGCTCGGCGTCGTTCTGACGTCACCGCTACTCCTGCGCGAGGAGCAGACGACTTGTTATCCGCGATGCTCTCCACCTGAAAGAAATTTCCTATTCAGCACGCTGCCTGATCCAAAGACGAAGCATTTCTTGTTCATCGTACTTTGACTACGCGATTGGTAACAAACTCTTTTGTTCATTAGAGGGTTTTGGGGAACCATATTTGCACAAACGATACGATACGACCGGCTCTCCGGTGTATACCGCGCATGCGCGTGGTCGCTGCTCCCTTACCGTAGTCCAGTGTCCGAACCGTTCGCTGTGAACGTGTGGCTAAAGCGGCTAACACCAGAAGCGTCTCGACTCGTTTATACAACGACGGTTTGGCTGTTGGAAGAGGCTGGCCGAATATTCAATCATGATATGAAAGCCTTTGTGTTGTGCCTGGAAAAAAAAACAATATCATGGTGCCGGTGAGAGATACAAGTCGAATTCACGACAAATAAAACAGAAGACGAGCGAAATGTGAACAAGACACCGACGCTTTCTTAGAATTATATTGGTTGTTTGGCTCAGTTTGTGGGGCCATGGCATAGCTTAGTTGCGTCGCTCTCCCATTTTGATGAAGGCGCCGACAACACGGGTTTGAACCCTGTCCGATGACCCAGCCGTTAGTGGTTAGGGTGTCCGGGATTTGCAGCGCAGACCGAAGATGAGCTACGTCGGCTTTGGGCAACCAAAGTTGGCTTAGCACATCCACTTCATCCATCGACGAGAGGTCGAACGTCCCTGGTCTCGCCGTCAACGATCTCCTCCTCTTTGGGGTAGCGAAGTCAAATAAAATGACTTTTGTAGCGGGAGCAACACTGGCCGAGGTTGAGCAGTTTCGCGTGGCTCTCATAATGAGCTGTGCTCCGTGCTGCGCAAGCGCGAGGAGCAGTGACGTCACACGGCGCACAGCTGGCGGGGCGGAGCCGCCGTCGCCTTGGGCTCCGCCACCACCGCGCGCGCCTCGCCGGTCTGCGCAAGTGCGAGGAGCAGTGACGCCACACGGCGCACAGCTGGCGTGCCGGAGCAAGGAGCCGCCACCGCCGCGGGCTCCGCGCCACCGCGTGCGCCTCGCCGGTCTTCGCATTCGAGACGTCATAGCCGCGGCAGACGCACTGGCGCCGCCGCGTCCCCAGCTGTCCGCTTCCATTGCGCAGTAGCCAAGTCTGACGCTGCACCGGAGCTGCTTGATAGCGCCTCTCATTTTGTGCGCATAAGCTCACGCTACGTATATCCTAGCACAGCCGAGCTAAGCCACCGCAATTTTGTTTCGAAGTTTTCCTCGCCGAATAAAGCCAACTCGAACTAATCGTCAAAAATCACAAAAAGGACGCTTAAGCTTCGCCTTTAAGAGTGGAACGCGATATCGGAACTTTTAAACACAAACTCAAGCTCGTTCCCAAGCCGTGCAATCGTGTCTTGCGTAGCCTATTACTCTCCGCCTTCAGCGCGAGCTTGCTGGCTTCCGCAGTGCTTTGGTTGCGCGTGCCTGCGCGTCCACACTTGTGTTAGCAAGGGCAGCAAGCTCTCCCTGAAGGTAGAGCTTCTGGTCTCAGCTTAAGGGTGAACGGAGTATAGTCAGTAGCTTGTCTGGCTAGCAACCGAAGGGTCGTGGGCGCGAATTCCGCCTAAAATCCTTCACATTTTCTTTTAAGGCAAATTAATTACTTTATAAAGTGAAACCATTTGAGACAAGCGGCGACCTTTCATGCGCATTACATGTCATGTTTTTTCATCACTTTCGTTTCACGCATGACGTCACGTCTCACATGAATGTTCTGTGTTGTTCAAAATTCCTGCGCGAGGTCATGTGGCTTTGACGTCATGACCCTAGCGACTATTTGGGATTTTCCGGTCATAACGCCACCACGCCAACGCCGGCTTTGCTGCGACATGAGCTTCTTAACGCTGTCGCGTTAAAAGTTCCAGCGCTATGATTGCCGTGAAGATCGTCTTCTCCTTAAGCAGACGAACTGTTCAGTCACGGTGGGGACGCCGCCGGCACATCTAGCGCTCCCATTCTAGCAAAACGATACAAAATATGGTTAGGTCCATAAATTTGACTTCAGCTTATTTCTGAAAATAGAAATGTTTTCCCTTCAGTTCTATGAAAATACCAAACACTCCTCCCCCTTCCCCTCTAAAAAAAAAGAAAAGAAAAATACATGTCCTTTTGTTTACTCACCTTAACGAAGCCGTTGCGCATTTCCGTTGGCAGGGGGCGTGACCTGCACCGATCGTCTGCAAGCGCGGTTCTCTAAAAGCCGTTTCATGAAAAGCCACCGGTCCGAGCTCCTGATCTAAGATACCGATCGTTTGGTATATCGACCGTGTTTTGTTATGGTTCCCTAAAACTCTCTAATATCCTGAAAAAGGTTGGTGCTGTTGGGAGGGTTTATATTCGCAAGAACATGCACCTCAAACGTAATATTTAAATTTAAATTAAAAACAGCGTATTGCGAGTCCGGCACCGGTAAACAGACAAAAAGAATCCCGTAGAGACAAGTTAGATGCGACCATAAAAAAAAAAAGAAAGCCGTTTACAAGTCCCTGTAACGCCGAATTAGAGCGCAGCTCTTGAGGAGGGGGAGGCGCGGAGGGGGGGGTCACATGACCTCTGGGTGGTCATGTGACCTGGGAGCCACGTGACCTGGGGGCCACATGAACTGGGGGTCACGTGACCTCGGAGGGAGTGACGTGGCCGGGGGTCACGTGGCCAGGGGTCACGTGACCTTGGGGCCACGTGGCCTAGGGGGTCACGTGACCTGGGGGCAGTGTTGCCAGGTCTACTGATTTATCAGTAGATCTACTGATTTCGTTCCCGGTCTACTGATTCACTGGAAAAAAAGAAAATCTACTGACTTTTTTTTAGTAAACATATTAAAAATTTATTATTTGGCCCCTTCTGTTCCCAGGGTCGTCCACCAAAGGAAACTCATAATCTCCCAGAATTAAAAACGAAGCACTGGCTAGAAGGCCCAGATGCCCGTCCTATTCGAGTAACTTGGCCGTATATTCATCTACCTATTCACCCAGAGCAGGTTCGACGGTGACATCCGGGCCAGAGCCATATATGGGGAGAGTTTGGCCTGTCTATGATATCGCCGCCGTAACGCCCCCTCCCGAGTGAGCCAATCAGCCCTCGGCGAAGACCGACGGGCGTGAGCGCATGCGCGTGAACTCACGGCTGCTCCCAGCTGAGCGGGGAGGGCCCCCATTTTCATTCATTCGCCCGGCGAAATGCATAGGATCGACATCTAAATTTCGGTTCTTTAGTTTGATTTGGCAAGCTGTGGCAAGAAAATGATATAATGTTATTTAAAGAAATTTTAAAGAAATAAGCCCGTTGCAGACGGCGCGTAGCCTCGACAGTGCTCCGCGCCGACAGCGTTGCGTCGAAAACCTTCCACTGCCCAGTAAGGAAAGATGGCAGCTTGCAGAAAACTTGCATTGGACATGTACGCGCGCACTTGCCGGAACGTCTTGTTTTGGTTTCGTTTCAATAATAGCGACAGGTGGATGTCGCACTGTCGTACTCATCTGTTGATCCCAAAAGTGGCTCAGTCTCCATTTCAAAGCATAATCCTCGAAATCGCAACACTAGTTAATGCTATTAATAAAAAATAAATAAAAAACAATGTGCCTTTTTAATTTGTCGTCCATAAAGACTTACTAGATAACTGGTCTTGTTTTTATTTTCATCTTCATTTGTGTTTATTACCATGTTATTTGTTACTCTATACTATTTCCTCGAAGTGTGGTTTAATGGAAATGGCAAAACATGGCAAAACAAAGATTTCGTAGAATCTACTGATTTTTGTGCGAATCTACTGACTTTTTGACAATCAATCTGCTGACTTTTTTTTCTCCGTCTGGCAACACTGCCTGGGGGTCACGTGACAATGGGGGTCACGTGACCTTGGGGGTCACATGACCTTGGAGGTCACGTGACTTGCGGTTACGCCGACGGCGACGCCGAGGCCGCTCAAGCCGGAAACGGGCGCCTAAGAGCTGCGCTCTAAAAATGCGATCCGAATGCGGCTCCGCCTACAAAGCGCAATACAGAGCGACACCGAGACGTTGACATGTAACAATGAAGATAACGCGCAGGTATACTATGAGCGTATGATCATTCTCTCGGCATTCGCTTCAGACGTAGCATTGATGTATTGACTTTCCAAGATGGTCAAGGCGTCCTTCGAATCGGGACAGGATATTTGAAAACATGTAAAACTCCCCCCCCCACGCCCCTCCCCCCACCCCCTCCCGCAAAAAAACCACAACAACAAAAGAAAAAAACAACAAAGAAATCAGGCAGGTGAGCATTGGTTTATGCGGATATCCCTCGTGAGTCGAATCAACGTTGCGCTACGTTACCTGTACTCCTTCACGCGATCTCATTTTGCGCCCAGCCTAGAAAATGAGAATCCGAGCCAAACTGACTGAAAAGAAGCAGGCATCGGCTGCCTCCGTTTCATGAACACTTGCAGTGATGACAAGGGACGGGAGCAAGTGTGTGGCTTTTTTGGAAGTTGTTTTTCGTGGACAAGTTCTCGTACGAGTAAAATGTATTTGTTTTCTTCTTTAAAGTAGCCTCACACACACCCGCGCTTTTTGTTCTTGTTTTGGCACTTTAAACAACAGCGACATGGGGCTACATCATATCATCATGAGGTGACAAGACCAACAAAGCACCAATGCTATTTATTCTGAAAGAGAACTCTGAACAAACGAAGACGCGAAGAGTGAGGTCGTCTCCTGTTTGACGCGTGCACCGCAGTAACACCATCCATACATTAATTGCACGTGACATCAATCTAGATCGCCGGTTGGTTATTAAAACTAATCGTATTCTTCAAAGTACGAGGTCGATGTTGTAAAATCATATCGGCAAACTGCAATGCCCTGGCACACCACACCAGTTAGGGTGAAAAAAATCCTAAAATTCGAAATTCGTTAGTAAATTGTAATCACGAGGACCTATAGGCCTCGTTTAGCAAAGCCAATAAATCTATATTGTTAGTGATAGCTACCTGAAAGCTTTACGAGTCAAGAGAAACAAAATACGTTCACTCGCGCGAAAACACTAAAATTAAGTATAGCCAAATGAAATTCGAGAGTTAAACTTGGTTTCGCTTGACCGCAGCCGACGGTCAATTCGATGGCAGCAATCAATACGTGTCCAAAGTATATCTCTATGGCGCTCGTTGACTTTGTTGGATTGGCTGAACCAATCATGCAGAGAAAAAAAGAACAAGCCAGCGTCGCGACGTATTTACTGCGAGTGATTGGTTTAGTTGGTGAGAGCAAACGCAGAAGAAATATTAGCACCATGACGATACACTTTTTGGCGCTGCCTTATGCAGAGTGCAAGTTCGTCTGCTTCTTTTACAGGGTGGTTGTTATAACGTCAGAAAGACGCCAAGCTCTGATTGGCTCTGATTGAAGGATAGTGGGTAGCCTCAAAGCGAGCTGCCTTCAAATCTACCCCCTATCCTTCAATAAGAGCCAATCAGAACTGAGCGTCCTTCTGACGTCCCCACAACCACCCCGCAAAAGAAGCAGACGAACTTGCGCTCCTCATTGGATTTGCCCGTTTCGTAGCTTCGGCTGCGGCCGAATTTACAGTGAGGCGAAGTTTAGAAAACCTAGCTCGTGTGACGCATGAGGCTGAGCCCGCCACGCAAAATACCTGCAGCTGCAGGCTCGCAAGTTGGTATACGGCGATTTCTCAAAATTCATTTGGCTTAAAGGCTTCGCGTTCCAACTTGAGTCCCGCTTGAGTATACGAGCCTCGAATCGGCGACAAGTCCTTTCACAACGACAACAACAACAACAAAAGAGTGCCTAGATTAGAACGCACGGGGTAACCCTTGTCTGTCGGGGAATACTGGGTCAGGGGCCGCTTGCAATATTGCCGCCCAGTGTGCAGCTCGCGCATATGCGATATTCAGCCGGCGATAGGAGTACCTTGACCCACCTGCGAATCGTCGCTGCCGGGACGTCCTAACTCGTCACTGACAAAACAGGCGACCGTGACTGTCGAGGGCGAGAGACTGTACACGCTGATTGTCGGATTTCGATCGTCGATTGTTTCTATTTGAATAGAAACGCGCGTTTTGCGATAATGAACGCGGTTGGGGGTGGGCGTAAGAATAGAAAACACAAACGCACATGCGTACGTTAACATACATTTTACAGTCGGTGACAGGTTAACACTTCATTAGAAACTTCTCCCTCAAAGCGAGCTTTCTGCCTTTGGTAGCACTTTGTTTGTTTGTTTGTTTGTTTCTTTCTTTTATTTAACTCTGGAGAGTTAGGTCACTGTGATTAGGCGTTACGCCCATACCAAAAGGTTTACAGTGCCTCTTAAGCAGAGAGGGGAAGGAAATTAGATATACAAAACAAGGGGGAGGGGGGGGAGTAGTCACCGGGTATATAAGTGTTACATGAGTCCTGCACTCAATTGTTCCGCAGGTAGCTTGCGACGTTTTTGGTGAACGTGCGAATGGAGGTCTGGTCATTTGGTGCTGGGTTGGTGATCGGCGTGGGAAGGGACCTCCAGAGTCGTACCGCGCGGGGGCCGAAAGAGTGGGAATGACGGAGGGTGCGGGTTAACAGGGGCTGTAGGCCGCCGGAACGAGTACGCCGCAAAGAGGGAGCGAAGGGGAGCGTGGAGTTCGGTAGGCACAGAGTGGTCAGGAGGCGTGCTGTCGCAACTTGACGTCTCAGTTGGAGTTGGTCCCAGCCGACCAGTCGGAGGAGCGCACTGGTACGCAGCTCCTGGTAGAGCGGTGTTGATTGCCCGAGCTGGCGTCTTACAATGTGGTAGGCGGCGCGACGTTGCACTGACTCAAGTGAGGCAATGAGTTGCGTTGATCATGGGTCCCAGACTGAGCTGCAGTATTCCAAGACGGGAAGGACCAGTGCTGTAAACAGCGATCTTGGCACGCTGGGGCAGGCTCCTTCGGACGAACGAATGACGAAGGCAAGAAGTCGCCTTGCTTTGGAGACGACGTCCTGGATGTGGCGACGAAAATGGAGACGGTGGCCAATTGTGACGCCTAAGAGGCGGATATGCGTCGCTCTCGGGATTTCGGCGCCATTGAGGAACAGGGCTGTCTGGCTTGGGGGCTGACGCGAACTGGTAATGTGCATTGAAGCACACTTGGATAAATTCAGTGGGAGTTTGTTAGTTAGGGACTAGAGATGAATGCTGTCTAAGTCAGCTTGGAGGCGTGAATAGTCTGAAGGAGATGCGGCTGGGTTAATGAGGGTCAGATCGTCGGCATACAGAAGAGGGGTAGAAAGAAGGGATGAGGTGACATCGTTGATGAAGATATTGAATAGGGTTGGTCCGAGTACACTTCCTTGGGGAACTCCACGGCAAACAGGGATGGTGGAGGAGCGAGCATTTTGGTGCACAACGTTTTGATGCACAACGCATTTTGGTGCACAACAAGAAGGGGGCGCGGCATCGTCACGGAAACTACGATGACCTTGTTTTTGGTGCAGATGCTGCTATCCGCTGCCCTGTCAGCGGCGCAGCCAACTGCCCCTCCTGGATGCACACTCACCGTCAACGCCCCTTTCTTCCTGGACGCGAGCACCTTCTGCACGGTGGATACGCCCGACGCCCCGGCTTACATCCCGCCAAAGCTGAACGACGAAAACTTCTTCGCCTGCCAACATGGAACGATGTCCGATGCATGTCTTCAAAAGCACTCAACGCAGCTCTACCAGTCGGGGCGCGGCATCGTCACGGAAACTACGATGACCTTGTTTTTGGTGCAGGTTAGTTACTTTAAAAATACCGCATGTTTTCACGATGATGACCCTTGCCTGCTTGCGATGTCGTGCCCCAACGACCTGTTTGATTTGTGTAAAAAAAGCTACTGTGTCTAGTTCTGAACTATAGTTACGTGGCGTTTCTAATGCAGCTTCTCATTCTATCGGGTGATGTAGAACTAAACCCCGGCCCCACAGAAACCATAGAAACCGATAAACTAGAGTCTATTCTAGCAGCTGTGCAGCGAATAGAGGCTGGACAGTCCGCAATGCTAGCTTCAATCACGTCGCTTCAAAACAATCAAAAAACGACCGACGCACTGGTCAATGAACTATTGGAGAGAGTCACTGCGGTCGAGCGCAATCTCGCGGCGGTCCCGTTACAAGCACCCCAGAACCCACCCATTGACAACGATAACACAGTAAACTCTGAGCTCTTGGAAATTAGGACTAGGTGTGACGACGCAGAGAACAGGCTTCGGCGGTCAAATCTTTTGTTTCTTGGCATCCCAGACTCTCATTCTGAATCTTGGCTTCAATCAGAAGAGAAGATACTCGAGTTCTGTAGGGAGAGGCTTGAACTAACGCTAGATGCCAACAATCTTGAACGATCTCATCGTTTAGGTCGTTTTTGCCCTGAGAAAAACAGACCGATTATTGTAAAGTTTCTGAGGTTCAAAGATAAAACCGCAGTCTTGGCATCGGGATCTAAACTGAAGGGCTCCCAATTTGCTGTCCGAGAAGACTTATCACCCTCTGTTCGATTAGCACGGAGTAAGCTGTTTCAATTCGCAACGCCACAAAACGTCCCATTCAAGATTCGTTTCGATAAACTCCGTATGCTAAACAAATGCTTTGTATATGACGCTGCATCAGACCGTGTAAAAGAAGTTTCTGCATAACTACGCTCTGTAATAAGCCCATCTCGTAATGCTCCCAGTTCATTAACACGTACGGTAACAAAAAGTTCGTCATATCACGTTTCTTTCACTAATATTTGCAGCCTCATGCATAAAAGAGAGGAACTGTGCAGTGTATTGGAAGATAGTAATTCTGATATTGCAGTGCTGACCGAGACATGGTTGAAGCCAGATGTTCGCGATGACGAGCTATTTCCCGATCACCTTAATCTCTGTATCTACCGAAAGGACAGGCCACTCCAACGCGGTGGTGGTGTTCTTATCGGAGTCAAAAGGCATATCACTTCGTTCTGCATTCAGTTACAATGCAGTTTGGAAATTACTTGTGTCTGTCTTTGTTCGCCTATAATTAAAACTGTACTTGTTGTCTGCTACAGACCCCCAAATAGTGACTCTGCATTCACAAGTGAATTGCATAAAGTCCTATTGGAGATAACTGAACGTTTTCCAAAAGCGAACCTCCTGTTATTCGGAGATTTCAACTTTCCCAATATAAGCTGGTCAAGTCTAACAGCCGATGCATCACGTGATTCTCGCGAGTTTCTGGAACTATGTTTGCTTTTTAATCTAACCCAGGTCGTTATGAGCCCAACCCGTGGGGATAACATACTTGACCTTGTACTCACGTCCTCCCCTGACCTTGTTCGATTCGTTACCTACAGCAATGGATTCAGTGACCATAAACTTTTGCACATCTCGCTGTCCCTTCCCATTTTGGTTAAGATGCCTGTTAAAAAGGTGATACGGGACTACAGTAGAGCAGATTTCGTGTCAATGAACAGAAATCTGACCACTTTCTTGCAGTCGTATCAAATCCACTTTAATCTAAGGAGTGTGAATGACAACTGGATTTTATATAAAAATGAATTGAATGACCTTATTCAGGCATTTGTACCTACTCTGCGGATCCGAAGTGATGGTTGCCAGCCCTGGTATAACAAAAGACTTAAATCACTTGGTAATAAGAAAAAACGCCTCTTTCGCAAAGCAAGACTGACCAGCTGTTCAAGTATTTGGGAGAAGTATTATGATTGCCTTAAGGATTATATTCATCTAATAAAAGCTTCAAAAAGAAAATATTTTAATCAGGACCTTCCAACTATCCTTCAGAACAACCCCAAAAAGTTTTGGAATATATTAACGTCAAAAAACAACAATGATATTATTCAACTTGTCGATGAGGGTGGCAACCCAGTTGAGGAAAAAATGTGCTCAGAGGTAATGAATACCTTTTAATGCGAATAGCATTCTTTGGCTACTTCACGCACTTTTCGTCTATGTATCTATCTATCTGGCTATCTAATCTCTTACGCCGCGGGTCGATAAATAAATAAAAAAGACCGGCACCGGCTGGGATTCGAACCGTTGACCCTTTGATCAGCAGGCAGACGCGCTAACCACAGAGCTATGAAGGCAGTCATTCAACGCACTCTAAACGGTTGTTTATAATTTTATCATAGGACGCGCTTTACAGCGCTGTCACAGCTACCGGTGCGCGCGCGTTCCATGCACGAGGGCTCATTCCGCTCTCGTGAGGCTGAGCACGGCCGCTAGCTCACCCTCTCCCGCGCTCGGGAGAGGGTGATGTAGAGGCCGTGCTCAGCCTCACGAGAGCGGAATGAGCCCTCGTGCATGGAACGCGCGCGCACCGGTAGTTGTGACAGCGCTGTAAAGCGCGTCCTATGGTAAAGATATAAACAACCGTTTAGAGTACCGTTGGTTGAGACTAGCTGAGACGCCAGAAAGTCTGGTCGGTACCATTTTGAGTGTTTGTGCGTATGGCGCGTGCTTTGCTCGCCTTCCTAAGTGACACAAACGCACGTGCTGGGCTGCGGAGATCGTGCGCAGGGCTGTGAAAGTGTCAACAAATTTAGAATCGCCTCAAGAGTGGGCTGGCGTATCTAGAGTGTGCCGGCCACCTGACGAACGCGCATAACTCCGCACCGTTTGATGCTATTCGCATTAACGTAGATAATCATTCCCAAAGGATGGGTTCTGCTGATTTTTGCATCCATCTTCACGGACGAGTGTCCTTTAAATGTGCCTAAGCTACCCGCTGTTCTCTACGAGCCCATGGATTCTATCAACGTTTCATCGGCCGGTATTGCCACTCTTATCGATGGGCTCAAGCTTTCATCATCCTCAGGGTCAGATAACATATCATCGAAGATTCTGAAAATACTAAGATTGTATCTAGTGAGATTTTGCAACTGATATTTAATCAGTCACTATCCGAAGGCTGCCTCCCATCCGATTGGAAAGTAGGTAGGATTGTTCCAGTCCACCAAAGTGATGATCGCTCCTTGCCTTCTAACTATCGTCCCATTTCACTAACTTCCGTTCCATCTAAACTTCTTGAACATATCATTTATTCGCACATAATGTCGCATTTAGATTACAATGACTTCTTCTACCATCACCAACATGGCTTTCGCAAAGGTTACTCTTGTGAGACGCAACTCTTTGAGCTTACACATGACCTTCATTGCAGCCTTCAATCTCGCAACGAAACAGACGCAATATTTTTAGACTTCTCCAAGGCATTTGATCGTGTCCCACATATTCGTTTAATCTCTAAACTTTCTCGCCTTCATCTAGACCCCCAAGTCTTAATGTGGATACGTAATTTTCTTGACTCGCGAATCCAGTACACAGTCTTAAATGGGTACGAATCTGATTTAATTAATGTCACATCTGGCGTGCCCCAGGGCACAGTCCTTGGGCCTCTTCTTTTCTAATATTTATTAAAGGGCGGTGCAACAATTTTATGATTAAAATAATCTGCATCTCGTCAATTTTACATTGTTTATCGTGGTCCTGGAGGATAGAGAAAACACATCCTTTATTAAAAATGCCGCGATTCCGCTGCATAATCGCAAGCAAAGGTCGAGCTTTTTCCCCACCTGCAACCCCAAGTGGCAGCCGGAAGGAACTACGGCAGAAAGATTACGTGACCTCGCTTGGCTCTAGCTGCAGCGCTAATGCCCGCTAATGAGAGGGAGGAGGAAGCGTCTCCGAGATGGCCATACGAGGAGCCATACGGCACTCGAATGACGTCACTGGGAGTGCGGCGGGTGTGACCCCAGGACTGGGAGTGAGTTGAGGGGACCCGAAATGCCAATATTTATCTTTTTTACGCAACAACTCGGACTCGCAGGCGAAATCGGTTTTCTGTTCTCTACGTCAGAAGTGTCAGAGGACAACTTCCACAAATGTTTGACCGAAGTCCGAAAATCAAGTTGCACTCCCTTTAATGACCTTCCAAATTCTATTTCTTCTCACATACGTATTTTTGCAGACGACTGTGTTCTATATCGCGAGATCACTTTACCTACTGACCGCAAACTCATCCAAAAGGACCTAGATAATATCTCTCAGTGGTGTAACAACTGGTTGAGGCCACTAAATAAATCCAAATGCAAATTAATCCACTTTTCTCGTAAAGAGTTCCTTCCTCCTTCCAGTATGTGCTGGGCGACGAGATCATCGAAGAAGTCGATAGGTATAAATATCTCGGTGTCGTACTAACTTCCGATATGACATGGATTAATCACATTAACACAATTTCTTCGGACACAGCAAGGACCCTTGGTTACATCCGGCGTTGCCTGAATGCCGCTCCTCCAAAGCTTAGGAAACTTGCATACGAAACCTTCATTCGACCAAAATTGGAATATGCATCTACAATATGAAATCCGCACCAAAATTACTTGATCAGCCAACTCGAATCAATTCTAAACCGAGCAACCCGCTACATTTTATCAAACTATGACTATAAAAACAGTGTTCTGCTATGAAAACGAGCCTAAATTTATCAACTCTGGAGGTACGCCGCAAGGTTGCACGTCTTTGCTTACTCCATAAACCTTACCACTACCATCCCACTGTTCGAAGCTCATTCCTGCGCACTCCCGCACGGTCATCTCGTCGGCTCAATAACTCTTACAATTTTCAACGTATATCGGGTTCCAGTAATGCCTTTAACAAATCATTTCTCCACTCACAATTGTGGACTGGAACAGTGTTCCAGAATCGCTCATTACAATAACTGACCCTGTGGTTTTCAAAAGCTCCATCATGTTGTATTTTTCCACACCTAGTTAAGGTTTTTTAGCTACGTTGCATGAGTGTGCGTTGTTACGTATTTTTATGTTATTGTTTTTTTCATTTCTTGTATAATTTCTTGTGTTGCCCCTCCTTATGTAATGCCTCGAAGAGGACCCTTAAGGATTAATAAATGAAATTGAATGAAATTGGCTACGCCCTGTGACAAAGTTTTTTAGCCAGACGTAGAGGGGGCCGGAGATTCCCATCTTTTGTAGCTTGGGCAGGAGCAAGTCATGGTCGATGCTGTCGAAGGCTTTCCCTGAAATCTAGTTGGACGATTTCGCAAGGGATTCGGCCGTCGAGACTGGCACTCAATGTATGGGTGACAGTCGCAAGGGCCGATTCACAGCTCCTGTCTGGGCGAAAACCATACTGATGGGGGCTGAGGAGGTTCGAGAGCTCTAGGTGGCTCAGGAGGTGTTTATTAATTACTCTTTCCATTGTCCGGCATACGATCGAGGTTGTAGAGACTGGCCGGTAGGAGGAGATGTCGGACTTGGGGGCGCCATGCCCCTTGTGGAGAGGGCGTTACCGAGGCGACTTTCCAGGACTCGGGTACGGAGCCGTGGGAGAGAAAATCATTGAAGAGTCGAGTGAGCACAGGGGATATACGACCAGCACAGGCTTTGAGTAGCGCAGGATGGAGACCATCGGGTCCGGGGCGTTGGGAAGGGATTGACGCGGGCGAGGGCTTCGTAGGTTTCGCTGGGAAGAATGACAATGGAGGAAAGGGTGGTTCCTTGTTCGGTTTGAAGTGGGGGAATCTTGGGCTGAGCGGGTCGGGGGTCGGATGCTGTAGGGTTGACTAACGTTGGGGCCAGAGAGAAGTGGTGGGAGAAGAGTTTGACTATGTCTTCGCTCATAACGGCATACCCTATTCCAAACCGAAGACATAGTCAAACTCTTCTCCCACCACTTCTCTCTGGCCCCAACGTTAGTCAACCCTACAGCATCCGACCCCCGACCCGCTCAGCCCAAGATTCCCCCACTTCAAACCGAACAAGGAACCACCCTTTCCTCCATTGTCATTCTTCCCAGCGAAACCTACGAAGCCCTCGCCCGCGTCAATCCCTCCCAACGCCCCGGACCCGATGGTCTCCATCCTGCGCTACTCAAAGCCTGTGCTGGTCGTATATCCCCTGTGCTCACTCGACTCTTCAATGATTTTCTCTCCCACGGCTCCGTACCCGAGTCCTGGAAAGTCGCCTCGGTAACGCCTCTCCACAAGGGCATGGCGCCCCCAAGTCCGACATCTCCTCCTACCGGCCAGTCTCTACAACCCTCGATCGTATGCCGGACAATGGAAAGAGTAATTAATAAACACCTCCTGAGCCACCTAGAGCTCTCGAACCTCCTCAGCCCCCATCCAGTATGGTTTTCGCCCAGACAGGAGCTGTGAATCGGCCCTTGCGACTGTCACCCATACATTGAGTGCCAGTCTCGACGGCCGAATCCCTTGCGAAATCGTCCAACTAGATTTCAGGAAAGCCTTCGACAGCATCGACCATGACTTGCTCCTGCCCAAGCTACAAAAGATGGGAATCTCCGGCCCCTCTACGTCTGGCTAAAAAACTTTGTCACAGGGCGTAGCCAATTTCATTTCATTTCATTTATTAATCCTTAAGGGTCCTCTTTCGAGGACATTACATAAGGAGGGGGCAACACAAGAAATTATACAAGAAATGAAAAAAACAATAACATAAAAATACGTAACAACGCACACTCATGCAACGTAGCTAAAAAAACTTAACTAGGTGTGGAAAAATACAACATGATGGAGCTTTTGAAAACCACAGGGTCAGTTATTGTAATGAGCGATTCTGGAACACTGTTCCAGTCCACAATTGTGAGTGGGAGAAATGATTTGTTAAAGGCATTACTGGAACCCGATATACGTTGAAAATTGTAAGAGTTATTGAGCCGACGAGATGACCGTGCGGGAGTGCGCAGGAATGAGCTTCGAACAGTGGGATGGTAGTGGTAAAGTTTATGGAGTAAGCAAAGACGTGCAACCTTGCGGCGTACCTCCAGAGTTGATAAATTTAGGCTCGTTTTCATAGCAGAGACACTGTTTTTATAGTCATAGTTTGATAAAATGTAGCGGGTTGCTCGGTTTTGAATTGATTCGAGTTGGCTGATCAAGTAATTTTGGTGCGGATTCCATATTGTAGATGCATATTCCAATTTTGGTCGAATGAAGGTTTCGTATGCAAGTTTCCTAAGCTTTGGAGGAGCAGCATTCAGGCAACGCCGGATGTAACCAAGGGTCCTTGCTGTGTCCGAAGAAATTGTGTTAATGTGATTAATCCATGTCATATCGGAAGTTAGTACGACACCGAGATATTTATACCTATCGACTTCTTCAATGATCTCGTCGCCCAGCACATACTGGAAGGAGGAAGGAACTCTTTTACGAGAAAAGTGGATTAATTTGCATTTGGATTTATTTAGTGGCATCAACCAGTTGTTACACCACTGAGAGATATTATCTAGGTCCTTTTGGATGAGTTTGCGGTCAGTAGGTGAAGTGATCTCGCGATATAGAACACAGTCGTCTGCAAAAATACGTATGTGAGAAGAAATAGAATTTGGAAGGTCATTAATAAATATTAGAAAAAGAAGAGGCCCAAGGACTGTGCCCTGGGGCACGCCAGATGTGACATTAATTAAATCAGATTCGTACCCATTTAAGACTGTGTACTGCATTCGCGAGTCAAGAAAATTACGTATCCACATTAAGACTTGGGGGTCTAGATGAAGGCGAGAAAGTTTAGAGATTAAACGAATATGTGGGACACGATCAAATGCCTTGGAGAAGTCTAAAAATATTGCGTCTGTTTCGTTGCGAGATTGAAGGCTGCAATGAAGGTCATGTGTAAACTCAAAGAGTTGCGTCTCACAAGAGTAACCTTTGCGAAAGCCATGTTGGTGATGGTAGAAGAAGTCATTGTAATCTAAATGCGACATTATGTGCGAATAAATGATATGTTCAAGAAGTTTAGATGGAACGGAAGTTAGTGAAATGGGACGATAGTTAGAAGGCAAGGAGCGATCATCACTTTTGTGGACTGGAACAATCCTACCTACTTTCCAATCGGATGGGAGGCAGCCTTCGGATAGTGACTGATTAAATATCAGTTGCAAAATCTCACTAGATACAATCTTAGTATTTTTCAGAATCTTCGATGATATGTTATCTGACCCTGAGGATGATGAAAGCTTGAGCCCATCGATAAGAGTGGCAATACCGGCCGATGAAACGTTGATAGAATCCATGGGCTCGTAGTGAACAGCGGGTAGCTTAGGCACATTTAAAGGACACTCGTCCGTGAAGATGGATGCGAAAAAGGTATTCATTACCTCTGAGCACATTTTTTCCTCAACTGGGTTGCCACCCTCATCGACAAGTTGAATAATATCATTGTTGTTTTTTGACGTTAATATATTCCAAAACTTTTTGGGGTTGTTCTGAAGGATAGTTGGAAGGTCCTGATTAAAATATTTTCTTTTTGAAGCTTTTATTAGATGAATATAATCCTTAAGGCAATCATAATACTTCTCCCAAATACTTGAACAGCTGGTCAGTCTTGCTTTGCGAAAGAGGCGTTTTTTCTTATTACCAAGTGATTTAAGTCTTTTGTTATACCAGGGCTGGCAACCATCACTTCGGATCCGCAGAGTAGGTACAAATGCCTGAATAAGGTCATTCAATTCATTTTTATATAAAATCCAGTTGTCATTCACACTCCTTAGATTAAAGTGGATTTGATACGACTGCAAGAAAGTGGTCAGATTTCTGTTCATTGACACGAAATCTGCTCTACTGTAGTCCCGTATCACCTTTTTAACAGGCATCTTAACCAAAATGGGAAGGGACAGCGAGATGTGCAAAAGTTTATGGTCACTGAATCCATTGCTGTAGGTAACGAATCGAACAAGGTCAGGGGAGGACGTGAGTACAAGGTCAAGTATGTTATCCCCACGGGTTGGGCTCATAACGACCTGGGTTAGATTAAAAAGCAAACATAGTTCCAGAAACTCGCGAGAATCACGTGATGCATCGGCTGTTAGACTTGACCAGCTTATATTGGGAAAGTTGAAATCTCCGAATAACAGGAGGTTCGCTTTTGGAAAACGTTCAGTTATCTCCAATAGGACTTTATGCAATTCACTTGTGAATGCAGAGTCACTATTTGGGGTCTGTAGCAGACAACAAGTACAGTTTTAATTATAGGCGAACAAAGACAGACACAAGTAATTTCCAAACTGCATTGTAACTGAATGCAGAACGAAGTGATATGCCTTTTGACTCCGATAAGAACACCACCACCGCGTTGGAGTGGCCTGTCCTTTCGGTAGATACAGAGATTAAGGTGATCGGGAAATAGCTCGTCATCGCGAACATCTGGCTTCAACCATGTCTCGGTCAGCACTGCAATATCAGAATTACTATCTTCCAATACACTGCACAGTTCCTCTCTTTTATGCATGAGGCTGCAAATATTAGTGAAAGAAACGTGATATGACGAACTTTTTGTTACCGTACGTGTTAATGAACTGGGAGCATTACGAGATGGGCTTATTACAGAGCGTAGTTATGCAGAAACTTCTTTTACACGGTCTGATGCAGCGTCATATACAAAGCATTTGTTTAGCATACGGAGTTTATCGAAACGAATCTTGAATGGGACGTTTTGTGGCGTTGCGAATTGAAACAGCTTACTCCGTGCTAATCGAACAGAGGGTGATAAGTCTTCTCGGACAGCAAATTGGGAGCCCTTCAGTTTAGATCCCGATGCCAAGACTGCGGTTTTATCTTTGAACCTCAGAAACTTTACAATAATCGGTCTGTTTTTCTCAGGGCAAAAACGACCTAAACGATGAGATCGTTCAAGATTGTTGGCATCTAGCGTTAGTTCAAGCCTCTCCCTACAGAACTCGAGTATCTTCTCTTCTGATTGAAGCCAAGATTCAGAATGAGAGTCTGGGATGCCAAGAAACAAAAGATTTGACCGCCGAAGCCTGTTCTCTGCGTCGTCACACCTAGTCCTAATTTCCAAGAGCTCAGAGTTTACTGTGTTATCGTTGTCAATGGGTGGGTTCTGGGGTGCTTGTAACGGGACCGCCGCGAGATTGCGCTCGACCGCAGTGACTCTCTCCAATAGTTCATTGACCAGTGCGTCGGTCGTTTTTTGATTGTTTTGAAGCGACGTGATTGAAGCTAGCATTGCGGACTGTCCAGCCTCTATTCGCTGCACAGCTGCTAGAATAGACTCTAGTTTATCGGTTTCTATGGTTTCTGTGGGGCCGGGGTTTAGTTCTACATCACCCGATAGAATGAGAAGCTGCATTAGAAACGCCACGTAACTATAGTTCAGAACTAGACACAGTAGCTTTTTTTTACACAAATCAAACAGGTCGTTGGGGCACGACATCGCAAGCAGGCAAGGGTCATCATCGTGAAAACATGCGGTATTTTTAAAGTAACTAACCTGCACCAAAAACAAGGTCATCGTAGTTTCCGTGACGATGCCGCGCCCCGACTGGTAGAGCTGCGTTGAGTGCTTTTGAAGACATGCATCGGACATCGTTCCATGTTGGCAGGCGAAGAAGTTTTCGTCGTTCAGCTTTGGCGGGATGTAAGCCGGGGCGTCGGGCGTATCCACCATGCAGAAGGTGCTCGCGTCCAGGAAGAAAGGGGCGTTGACGGTGAGTGTGCATCCAGGAGGGGCAGTTGGCTGCGCCGCTGACAGGGCAGCGGATAGCAGCATCTGCACCAAAAACAAGGTCATCGTAGTTTCCGTGACGATGCCGCGCCCCCTTCTTGTTGTGCACCAAAATGCGTTGTGCATCAAAACGTTGTGCACCAAAATGCTCGCTCCTCCACCATCCCTGTTTGCCGTGGAGTTCCCCAAGGAAGTGTACTCGGACCAACCCTATTCGATATCTTCATCAACGATGTCACCTCATCCCTTCTTTCTACCCCTCTTCTGTATGCCGACGATCTGACCCTCATTAACCCAGCCGCATCTCCTTCAGACTATTCACGCCTCCAAGCTGACTTAGACAGCATTCATCTCTAGTCTCTAACTAACAAACTCCCACTGAATTTATCCAAGTGTGCTTCAATGCACATTACCAGTTCGCGTCAGCCCCCAAGCCAGACAGCCCTGTTCCTCAATGGCGCCGAAATCCCGAGAGCGACGCATATCCGCCTCTTAGGCGTCACAATTGGCCACCGTCTCCGTTTTCGTCGCCACATCCAGGACGTCGTCTCCAAAGCAAGGCGACTTCTTGCCTTTGTCATTCGTTCGTCCGAAGGAGCCTGCCCCAGCGTGCCAAGATCGCTGTTTACAGCACTGGTCCTTCCCGTCTTGGAATACTGCAGCTCAGTCTGGGACCCATGATCAACGCAACTCATTGCCTCACTTGAGTCAGTGCAACGTCGCGCCGCCTACCACATTGTAAGACGCCAGCTCGGGCAATCAACACCGCTCTACCAGGAGCTGCGTACCAGTGCGCTCCTCCGACTGGTCGGCTGGGACCAACTCCAACTGAGACGTCAAGTTGCGACAGCACGCCTCCTGACCACTCTGTGCCTACCGAACTCCACGCTCCCCTTCGCTCCCTCCTTGCGGCGTACTCGTTCCGGCGGCCTACAGCCCCTGTTAACCCGCACCCTCCGTCATTCCCACTCTTTCGGCCCCCGCGCGGTACGACTCTGGAGGTCCCTTCCCACGCCGATCACCAACCCAGCACCAAATGACCAGACCTCCATTCGCACGTTCACCAAAAACGTCGCAAGCTACCTGCGGAACAATTGAGTGCAGGACTCATGTAACACTTATATACCCGGTGACTACTCCCCCCCCTCCCCCTTGTTTTGTATATCTAATTTCCTTCCCCTCTCTGCTTAAGAGGCACTGTAAACCTTTTGGTATGGGCGTAACGCCTAATCACAGTGACCTAACTCTCCAGAGTTAAATAAAGAAAGAAAGCAAACAAACAAACAAACAAAGTGCTACCAAAGGCAGAAAGCTCGCTTTGAGGGAGAAGTTTCTAATGAAGTGTTAACCTGTCACCGACTGTAAAATGTATGTTAACGTACGCATGTGCGTTTGTGTTTTCTATTCTTACGCCCACCCCCAACCGCGTTCATTATCGCAAAACGCGCGTTTCTATTCAAATAGAAACAATCGACGATCGAAATCCGACAATCAGCGTGTACAGTCTCTCGCCCTCGACAGTCGCGGTCGCCTGTTTTGTCAGTGACGAGTTAGGACGTCCCGGCAGCGACGATTCGCAGGTGGGTCAAGGTACTCCTATCGCCGGCTGAATATCGTATATGCGCGAGCTGCACACTGGGCGGCAATATTGCAAGCGGCCCCTGACCCAGTATTCCCCGACAGACAAGGGTTACCCCGTGCGTTCTAATCTAGGCACTCTTTTGTTGTTGTTGTTGTCGTTGTGAAAGGACTTGTCGCCGATTCGAGGCTCGTATACTCAAGCGGGACTCAAGTTGGAACGCGAAGCCTTTAAGCCAAATGAATTTTGAGAAATCGCCGTATACCAACTTGCGAGCCTGCAGCTGCAGGTATTTTGCGTGGCGGGCTCAGCCTCATGCGTCACACGAGCTAGGTTTTCTAAACTTCGCCTCACTGTAAATTCGGCCGCAGCCGAAGCTACGAAACGAGGCAAATCCAATGAGGAGCGCAAGTTCGTCTGCTTCTTTTGCGGGGTGGTTGTGGGGACGTCAGAAGGACGCTCAGTTCTGATTGGCTCTTATTGAAGGATAGGGGTAGATTTGAAGGCAGCTCGCTTTGAGGCTACCCACTATCCTTCAATCAGAGCCAATCAGAGCTTGGCGTCTTTCTGACGTTATAACAACCACCCTGTAAAAGAAGCAGACGAACTTGCACTCTGCATAAGGCAGCGCCAAAAAGTGTATCGTCATGGTGCTAATATTTCTTCTGCGTTTGCTCTCACCAACTAAACCAATCACTCGCAGTAAATACGTCGCGACGCTGGCTTGTTCTTTTTTTCTCTGCATGATTGGTTCAGCCAATCCAACAAAGTCAACGAGCGCCATAGAGATATACTTTGGACACGTATTGATTGCTGCCATCGAATTGACCGTCGGCTGCGGTCAAGCGAAACCAAGTTTAACTCTCGAATTTCATTTGGCTATACTTAATTTTAGTGTTTTCGCGCGAGTGAACGTATTTTGTTTCTCTTGACTCGTAAAGCTTTCAGGTAGCTATCACTAACAATATAGATTTATTGGCTTTGCTAAACGAGGCCTATAGGTCCTCGTGATTACAATTTACTAACGAATTTCGAATTTTAGGATTTTTTTCACCTAACTGGTGTGGTGTGCCAGGGCATTGCAGTTTGCCGATATGATTTTACAACATCGACCTCGTACTTTGAAGAATACGATTAGTTTTAATAACCAACCGGCGATCTAGATTGATGTCACGTGCAATTAATGTATGGATGGTGTTACTGCGGTGCACGCGTCAAACAGGAGACGACCTCACTCTTCGCGTCTTCGTTTGTTCAGAGTTCTCTTTCAGAATAAATAGCATTGGTGCTTTGTTGGTCTTGTCACCTCATGATGATATGATGTAGCCCCATGTCGCTGTTGTTTAAAGTGCCAAAACAAGAACAAAAAGCGCGGGTGTGTGTGAGGCTACTTTAAAGAAGAAAACAAATACATTTTACTCGTACGAGAACTTGTCCACGAAAAACAACTTCCAAAAAAGCCACACACTTGCTCCCGTCCCTTTGTCATCACTGCAAGTGTTCATGAAAACAGGCAGCCGATGCCTGCTTCTTTTCAGTCAGTTTGGCTCGGATTCTCATTTTCTAGGCTGGGCGCAAAATGAGATCGCGTGAAGGAGTACGGGTAACATAGCGCAACGTTGATTCGACTCACGAGGGATATCCGCATAAACCAATGCTCGCCTAGCCTGATTTCTTTGTTGTTTTTTCTTTTGTTGTTGTGGTTTTTTTGCGGGAGGGGGTGGGGGGAGGGGCGTGGGGGGGGGAGTTTTACATGTTTTCAAAATCCTGTCCCGATTCGAAGGACGCCTTGACCATCTTGGAAAGTCAATACATCAATGCTACGTCTGAAGCGAATACCGAGAGAATGATCATACGCTCATAGTATACCTGCGCGTTATCTTCATTGTTACATGTCAACGTCTCGGTGTCGCTCTGTATTGCGCTTTGTAGGCGGAGCCGCATTCGGATCGCATTTTTAGAGCGCAGCTCTTAGGCGCCCGTTTCCGGCTTGAGGCGGCCTCGGCGTCGCCGTCGGCGTAACCGCTAAGTCACGTGACCTCCAAGGTCATGTGACCCCCAAGGTCACGTGACCCCCATTGTCACGTGACCCCCAGGCAGTGTTGCCAGACGGAGAAAAAAAAGTCAGCAGATTGATCCTCAAAAAGTCAGTAGATTCGCACAAAAATCAGTAGATTCTACGAAATCTTTGTTTTGCCATGTTTTGCTATTTCCATTAAACCACACTTCGAGGAAATAGTATAGAGTAACAAATAACATGGTAATAAACACAAATGAAGATGAAAATAAAAACAAGACCAGTTATCTAGTAATTCTTTATGGACGACAAATTAAAATGGCACAATGTTTTTTTATTTATTTTTTTATTAATAGCATTAACTAGTGTTGCGATTTCGAGGATTATGCTTTGAAATCGAGACTGAGCCACTTTTGGGATCAACAGATGAGGACGACAGTGCGACATCCACCTGTCGCTATTATTGAAACGAAACCAAAACAAGACGTTCCGGCAAGTGCGCGCGTACATGTCCAATGCAAGTTTTCTGCAAGCTGCCATCTTTCCTTACTGGGCAGTGGAAGGTTTTCGACGCAACGCTGTCGGCGCGGAGCACTGTCGAGGCTACGCGCCGTCTGCTACGGGCTTATTTCTTTAAAATTTCTTTAAATAACATTATATCATTTTCTTGCCACAGCTTGCCAAATCAAACTAAAGAACCGAAATTTAGATGTCGATCCTATGCATTTCGCCGGGCGAATGAATGAAAATGGGGGCCCTCCCCGCTCAGCTGGGAGCAGCCGTGAGTTCACGCGCATGCGCTCACGCCCGTCGGTCTTCGCCGAGGGCTGATTGGCTCACTCGGGAGGGGGCGTTACGGCGGCGATATCATAGACAGGCCAAACTCTCCCCATATATGGCTCTGGCCCGGATGTCACCGTCGAACCTGCTCTGGGTGAATAGGTAGATGAATATACGGCCAAGTTACTCGAATAGGACGGGCATCTGGGCCTTCTAGCCAGTGCTTCGTTTTTAATTCTGGGAGATTATGAGTTTCCTTTGGTGGACGACCCTGGGAACAGAAGGGGCCAAATAATAAATTTTTAATATGTTTACTAAAAAAAAAGTCAGTAGATTTTCTTTTTTTTCCAGTGAATCAGTAGACCGGGAACGAAATCAGTAGATCTACTGATAAATCAGTAGACCTGGCAACACTGCCCCCAGGTCACGTGACCCCCTAGGCCACGTGGCCCCAAGGTCACGTGACCCCCTGGCCACGTGACCCCCGGCCACGTCACTCCCTCCGAGGTCACGTGACCCCCAGTTCATGTGGCCCCCAGGTCACGTGGCTCCCAGGTCACATGACCACCCAGAGGTCATGTGACCCCCCCTCCGCGCCTCCCCCCTCCTCAAGAGCTGCGCTCTAATTCGGCGTTACAGGGACTTGTAAACGGCTTTCTTTTTTTTTTTATGGTCGCATCTAACTTGTCTCTACGGGATTCTTTTTGTCTGTTTACCGGTGCCGGACTCGCAATACGCTGTTTTTAATTTAAATTTAAATATTACGTTTGAGGTGCATGTTCTTGCGAATATAAACCCTCCCAACAGCACCAACCTTTTTCAGGATATTAGAGAGTTTTAGGGAACCATAACAAAACACGGTCGATATACCAAACGATCGGTATCTTAGATCAGGAGCTCGGACCGGTGGCTTTTCATGAAACGGCTTTTAGAGAACCGCGCTTGCAGACGATCGGTGCAGGTCACGCCCCCTGCCAACGGAAATGCGCAACGGCTTCGTTAAGGTGAGTAAACAAAAGGACATGTATTTTTCTTTTTTTTTTTTTTTAGAGGGAAGGGGAGGAGTGTTTGGTATTTTCATAGAACTGAAGGGAAAACATTTCTATTTTCAGAAATAAGCTGAAGTCAAATTTATGGACCTAACCATATTTTGTATCGTTTTGCTAGAATGGGAGCGCTAGATGTGCCGGCGGCGTCCCCACCGTGACTGAACAGTTCGTCTGCTTTAAGGAGAAGACGATCTTCACGGCAATCATAGCGCTGGAACTTTTAACGCGACAGCGTTAAGAAGCTCATGTCGCAGCAAAGCCGGCGTTGGCGTGGTGGCGTTATGACCGGAAAATCCCAAATAGTCGCTATGGGTCATGACGTCAAAGCCACATGACCTCGCGCAGGAATTTTGAACAACACAGAACATTCATGTGAGACGTGACGTCATGCGTGAAACGAAAGTGATGAAAAAACATGACATGTAATGCGCATGAAAGGTCGCCGCTTGTCTCAAATGGTTTCACTTTATAAAGTAATTAATTTGCCTTAAAAAGAAAATGTGAAGGATTTTAAGGCGGAATTCGCGCCCACGACCCTTCGGTTGCTAGCCAGACAAGCTACTGACTATACTCCGTTCACCCTTAAGCTGAGACCAGAAGCTCTACCTTCAGGGAGAGCTTGCTGCCCTTGCTAACACAAGTGTGGACGCGCAGGCACGCGCAACCAAAGCACTGCGGAAGCCAGCAAGCTCGCGCTGAAGGCGGAGAAGCAATAGGCTACGCAAGACACGCTTGCACGGCTTGGGAACGAGCTTGAGTTTGTGTTTAAAAGTTCCGATATCGCGTTCCACTCTTAAAGGCGAAGCTTAAGCGTCCTTTTTGTGATTTTTGACGATTAGTTCGAATTGGCTTTATTCGGCGAGGAAAACTTCGAAACAAAATTGCGGTGGCTTAGCTCGGCTGTGCCAGGATATACGTAGCGTGAGCTTATGCGCACAAAATGAGAGGCGCTATCAAGCAGCTCCGGTGCAGCGTCAGACTTGGCTACTGCGCAACGGAGGCGGACAGCTGGGGACGCGGCGGCGCCAGTGCGTCTGCCGCGGCTATGACGTCTCGAATGCGAAGACCGGCGAGGCGCACGCGGTGGCGCGGAGCCCGCGGCGGTGGCGGCTCCTTGCTCCGGCACGCCAGCTGTGCGCCGTGTGGCGTCACTGCTCCTCGCACTTGCGCAGACCGGCGAGGCGCGCGCGGTGGTGGCGGAGCCCGCGGCGACGGCGGCTCCGCCCCGCCAGCTGTGCGCCGTGTGACGTCACTGCTCCTCGCGCTTGCGCAGCACGGAGCACAGCTCATTATGAGAGCCACGCGAAACTGCTCAACCTCGGCCAGTGTTGCTCCCGCTACAAAGTCATTTTATTTGACTTCGCTACCCCAAAGAGGAGGAGATCGTTGACGGCGAGACCAGGGACGTTCGACCTCTCGTCGATGGATGAAGTGGATGTGCTAAGCCAACTTCGGTCTGCCCAAAGCCGACGTAGCTCATCTTCGGTCTGCGCTGCAAATCCCGGACACCCTAACCACTAACGGCTGGGTCATCGGACAGGGTTCAAACCCGTGTTGTCGGCGCCTTCATCAAAATGGGAGAGCGACGCAACTAAGCTATGCCATGGCCCCACAAACTGAGCCAAACAACCAATATAATTCTAAGAAAGCGTCGGTGTCTTGTTCACATTTCGCTCGTCTTCTGTTTTATTTGTCGTGAATTCGACTTGTATCTCTCACCGGCACCATGATATTGTTTTTTTTTCAGGCACAACACAAAGGCTTTCATATCATGATTGAATATTCGGCCAGCCTCTTCCAACAGCCAAACCGTCGTTGTATAAACGAGTCGAGACGCTTCTGGTGTTAGCCGCTTTAGCCACACGTTCACAGCGAACGGTTCGGACACTGGACTACGGTAAGGGAGCAGCGACCACGCGCATGCGCGGTATACACCGGAGAGCCGGTCGTATCGTATCGTTTGTGCAAATATGGTTCCCCAAAACCCTCTAATGAACAAAAGAGTTTGTTACCAATCGCGTAGTCAAAAGTACGATGAACAAGAAATGCTTCGTCTTTGGATCAGGCAGCGTGCTGAATAGGAAATTTCTTTCAGGTGGAGAGCATCGCGGATAACAAGTCGTCTGCTCCTCGCGCAGGAGTAGCGGTGACGTCAGAGCGACGCCGAGCTCTGATTGGCTCTGATTAAAGGATAGTGGGTAGGCCTCAATGCTAGGTGCCGTGAGGTCTACCCACTATTTTTCCAAACAGCCAATAAGAGCTCGGCGTTCCGACATCATTGCAACCCCTGTGCAAGAACCAGACCAACTTGTGCTCCGCATACCGCCTACACCTGACGAAGTTTATACGTCCAACGTGTCACGGAGTTCTTCCTGATGACGATACGTGCTCAAGCGGATTTGAAGTCACCCGACGAGATAGAGGCATTGCATTGGGGCAGAGAGCTCAGTGACTGAAAGGGCGAGAACGGCCGGAGAATCTTTCGGTTGTTTCGCTTCCGCAGCGCTAGCTTCGGAGCTGCGATAACACTTCGGCGTCTCGTGGGGCTCGAAAGTACACGCGCAGCCAAAGCACGGAGGAAGGCAACGGGCGCGAACTGAAGGCCGGCCGTTCTCATCCTTTCAGTGGCAATAGAAATGGCTTCCTGTCAAAAAGAGCCTTAGAGTAATTGTCTCCTCTCCCCCTCTACCCCTAAATATTGACTTTTTTTTAACGTTGTATTTCTTTAAAAAAAGACTGTAGGCTGATGCTTCCACGTCTCATGTCTTTATACTTTCATGCCTTGCTTCCGTCCCCATATAAAAGTATAGAAAAATAAAAAAATAATAAAATGTAGACCGTCACTTGAATGAACAAAAAAGTTCAGAACTGGTCCCTTCTTTCAGATGTGTCTCAGTTCATCATTTGTTTATTAATCGATGATAGTGATTAACCCAAAAAGAATGAACTGTTGCTACACGTGTCTAACATCTCTTCCGTTGATAAGCATGATGAGACTTATCTTTATTCCGGAAGGTTAAAGAAGAGGACGTATGTATCTTCGGTACATCGGCGGAAAATTGATCAGTAGCTTGCGTCATTGCGCTGCAAGTGCTCGAAACGCAGGGCACGAAAATCACAGCGGAAAAAGGCTCGCTCATATCTTATCAAATACAAGCGCATTCTACTTGAGTTAATTGTCGTCGTAAATCGTCACATACAATCGGTCCATCGGTGTATGACCCTCCGCGGTCAATATCTTTATATTGTTCAAGAAGCAGCCTAGAATCATTCCACGATTTGGAAGATAGGCAAGCTTCTCCTCTTCTTTCTCCGATGGTCATGGTTGAGGAGAGAATATCTAAAAAAGTTCTCCGGAACAGACACTGTTTGCGAATCCTGACTGATAAAGTGGCTTCCTGATATACATTGATCGAGAAGGATATGCACGCAACCTTTCATCCCTTCGTGTGAATAAAACTTCAATTCACTGCTTCAAGCCCATCAGGCACTGCTGAAGTGCTCTTGGGATTTTGGGATTGCCAAAGAAGGTTTGCTCAAAACTCTTCATAGGACGATAATCCGGTTCACTCCGGTTTCTCCTTATTGGCTTTCAAGTTTATTTTTCCAGGTAGCATTATACTCCGTTCACCCTTAAGCTGACACAAGAATCTTCGCCTTCAGCGCGAGTTCGCTGGCTTCTGCAGTGCCTTGGTTGCGCGTGCCTGCGCGTTCACACTTGCGTTGGCAAGGTTAAGGGTGAACGGAGTATACTTGGAATCAAAACGATACCTCATAAGGAACAAGCGTTCAGTATGTCCGCTTTTATTTATTAATGCGATAGAATGTTTTAGCTACTTCACCCGGTTTTCACGATACGCTATGTGGCCTCGAATACGCCGTGCGTATGCGCGGCGCGCGTTTGCAGAGGCGCCGCGCCTCACCATACGCAGGACGTCCGCAAACGTATGGCGTCCGCATACACAGGCGCCGCACGTATGCGGACGTCGTCCTCAACATCATCCTAAAGGTCGTCCTTGAGCTGGACCGGAAGGTCGTCCTAAAAGCCGTCTTTGACGTCGCCCTCGACGTCGCCCTCCACGTCGCCCTCGACGTCGCCCTCCACGTCGCCCTCGACGTCGCCCTCGACGTCGCCCTCGACGTCACCCTCGACGTCGCCCTCGACGTCACCCTCGACGTCGCCCTCGACGTCGCCCTCGACGTCGCCCTCGACGTCACCCTCGACGTCACCCTCGACGTCGCCCTCCACGTCGCCCTCGACGTCGCCCTCCACGTCGCCCTCGACGTCGCCCTCGACGTCGCCCTCGACGTCGCCCTCGACGTCGCCCTCGACGTCACCCTCGACGTCGCCCTCGACGTCGTCCTATACGCCGTTCTTGAGGCCGTTTTAGAGGTCGTCCTTGAGATCGCCCTAGCATACCTCGGCAAACCTCACTCATGAGCAGCGGCGTAGGCTTTCCATTTTCCCGGAGGAGGCAGGTTGAGATGTTTTCCGGGAAGGGGGCGGGGAAGGGGGTGCTTCGCGTTACCTTTTTACCAGAACTGGAGATTGAAGCTAACGAAAGCACGCTGGGATTCCATTTCCCATGTATTTTGTCAATAAAGGCAACGTGGGCGTTATTTTGTTTACATGCCACTACTAGAACCTCGTTACATGGCACGTAAACAGCGTCTCGGTAAGGATTATGGCCCGAACCTAGGGGGGGCATCTAAGCCCCAATGCCCCCGAAGTCTACGCCTATGCTCATGAGGGCCCCTCACTCACCTCACTCACCCTCATCTTCACAGGTGAGGTGAGGGTGAGTGAGATTCTGAATCAGGAAAATTGATGAGTGTGAGGGTGAGTGAGGGCCGTGAGGGCTGTGAGGACCGTGAGGGCCGTGAGGGCGGCGAGGGCGTGAGGGGTGTGAGGGCCATGAGTGCGTGAGGGGCGTGAGGGCGGTGGGTGGCGTGAGGGCGGTGAGTGGCGTGAGGGCTAGTGAGTGCGTGAGGGGTATGACGGCCGTGAGGGCGGTGAGTGGTGAGGGCTGTGAGGGTCATGAGTGCGTGAGGGGCGTGAGGGGTGTGAGGGCCGTGAGGGCGGTGAGTGTGTGAGTGGCGTGAGGGCCATGAGTGCGTGAGGGGCGTGAGGGCGGTGGGTGCGTGAAACCCCCTTCATACGGAGCAACTTTCTCAGCAATTTTGGTGCTGCTGGTGAGTGGTTCCCTAGCTTTCCCTAGATCGACACGAATTGCTGAGATCGGGTCCGGATCGAAACATGCGAGCAACTCGGAGCAATTCGAGGACGTTTGAAGCGGCTGCATCCAATCAGGGACGCAATATTTTCACGTGATACCTCGTGCCGGTGATGATGACAACAAATGACTTGGTTCTGGTTTGAAATTTATCGTTTTTGGAAATCAACTGTATCAGAAAGATGTATTAGTATTCTCAACGAGATTTAAATGCATACAACACGTTTATAGCGCGTAATTGTGTGTCTAAATAGTGCAAGAAAAATAAAATTCCATGATCATGACGGCAAATTGCAGCAAATGGTTGCTGCGTGTGAATGCGGGCGGCCCGTGTTGCTGGTGTTGCGACGTCAAGTTTCTGGGCGAAACTGCCCCATCTGAAACGGGCCTGAGTGGCGTGAGGGCCATGAGTGTGTGAGGGGCGTGAGGGGTATGAGTGCGTGAGGGCCGTGAGGGCGGTGAGTGCGTGAGGGGCGTGAGGGCTATGAGTGCGTGAGGGCGGTGAGTGCGTGAGGGGCGTGAGGGCCATGAGTGAGTGAGGGGCGTGAGGGCGGTGAGTGGCGTGAGGGCCATGAGTGCGTGAGGGCCGTGAGGGCGGTGAGTGCGTGAGGGGCATGAGGGCCATGGGTGAGCGAGGGGCGTGAGGGCCGTGAGGTTCAGTGAGGGTGAGTGAAGGGCTGAAGGTGAGTGTGACTGTGAGGATGAGGGTGAGTGAGTGGCTAAAGGTGAATGTATCTGTGATTGTGAGGGTGAGTGAGGGGCTTAGGTGAGTGTGGCTGTGAGGGTGAGGGTGAGTGAGGGCGACCATAAATGCCGACCTCTGCGCCCTAGAGGTCGTCCTGGAGGTCGTCCTAAACGTCGTCTTAGACGTCGCCCTCTAGGATGTCGTCCTAGCAAGTAGATAAACCCGCGCCGAGCATTCACGGAACGGCACTACGCACAGATTCCGACTTGCGCCCAAGCTACGAACCAATTATCGGCTTGAGTAGAGCTAGTTAGAACATGGTCAATACTGGCGGGGAAACATCGTGAACATGAAACGATTACACAGGACAAGACACACACACGAAGCTGCAATGATGGTGGGGAAGCAGCTTGAACAATAAACGATTGCACAGAGACAGAAGAATAAATAATTCCACAGAGACGAAGCAATCACTCAATTTCAAAAGCAGAGCGCTGCAGTCACGCTAACGTCGATGATTGCGTCGTAAACCATTCATAAAATAAAGTGTTTACTAAACCTTTGCGTCGCCGTATTCACAGTGAGCTGCGTCGTGAGTATCATGACGAATGCTATCACAATTCATACGCAACCAACAATAATGGTTTCTGAGGCCAATTTTTTTATATTCGAAATCATAGCTAACACGAACAGTAAAACGTGATGTTCCTTGAGCCTGCACACATACATTGAATCTTTCAGCTTCTGATCCTTTTCTGAGTCTCAACATAAACACTTTATTTTATAATATAGTGTTTAAAGTGTGTAAAATAAAGTGAACACTTTATTTTATGAATGGTTTATGACGCAATCATCGACGTTAGCGTGACTGCAGCGCGCAACATTCACTTTGAAGTTTTGTTGCTCAGAATTATTAGCCGCCTACGTGCTCCAGAGGTGGTTGCGCACATATACAGGGTGTTCTAGCTAACTTTTGAAAGTACCTAAAAACGAAGAGAAACTGGTTCTGGTTACGCGCGTCTTACCAACGTCATACTGTTCGCAGTTCTTCTGAACATGTCAAAATATTTTAGCGATGCGTCAAGCTTGCTAATGAACACAAAATAATTAACTAACCTTTTTTTTTCAAATAGTGATGTGTGCGTAACCCTCCAATTCAAACGTTGTAGAGCACGTTGAGAAACATTTCATCGTTTTGTTTCTATCAAGGCAGCCTTCGTGTGCTCATTTGTTTGTAAACTTTATTGAAAGATCGCGCGGTTAAAAAGAAGTTCCACCGCGATGTTAATATGTTTAATCACGTGTCATCTTTTTTTTTTTTTAATTCTAGCGCGTTTTCTATAAAGGTCTAAGAGTTAGAGGCATGAAGGCGGCCTTTATGAATACGGCACGATGGGATGTTTCTCAACAGTTTCTACAGCGTTCGTATTCAAAGGTGGGCGCAAAATTAATATTACAGAAGATAGTTAATTACTCTGTTTTAATCAGCCATTTTAGCGCACCACAAACAACATATTGACCTGCTCTATAGGGCCATGGAGAATATTACGCTTGTTCGACGTGTCTAGCGTGCTCCAGAATTATTTCACGTCTTGGCGCAAGTTGGCTGAAACACCCTGTATTTCGCTTCGGGGCAATCCTGTACTTTCAGAATAATACCTGTGCTCATGATATTATGCGGTAAGGAAATCACCTCTGTAACACTGAGCTTGGAGTACGCTTCTTCTGAACTATCTGGACATGCTCAGCCAAGCAGTTCGCAGCTGACTCGGAAGTGTTATTCTTGAGGTTCGATGGCTATCATTGTCTAGTGGCCCACAATCCATCGTAAGAGATATCAAGATTGCTTACGGTTGGCATCCCTCAGCAACGCGATATTTCTCTCCCAAGCTATCTGTGTGTCAATCGACAATCTCGTGACCATTGGTATGTTGTTGAGTCGTTCCTTTGAACCCGCCGAGGTGGCACTTACGGCCATCGCGTCCTCGGACACGCTCCTCTCATGTTTATCGACATAACTTCTGTTCTTTCACACCTAAAGCTGTTTATTATCTACTAGAAAAACGATGACTCACAAAGTTTTCTCCATCCTTCTGCACGGCTTAAAGTTGAACTATGCCTGGTAGTCTCTGAGATGTGAGTGGGAAACAATCACACATTAGGAACAAGGAACATAAATGCTGCCTACGCCTGGTGGTATGTTCGGTCCGTATTCGATTCAGAAGGAGGCTGCAAGCCCTTGTTTGCTCTACAATCGAATTCCGATATTATTTTTCCTCCTTTTATACCAACAAACACTAAACGCTGTAGCTGCGATCTTTCCAGTGACGCCCGACTCACGGCCCACTGCTACAGACGCAAAAAAGCGCTCGTTAAAAAATCGCCGCTGCGGGACGCATCAAAAGTGCAAACTAAGATATAAGGAAGAATGAGATAAAACTGTAGTGTTGTGCGAATATTCGAATTTTTAATAGTAGTTTCGAATAATGCGGTATTCGATATCCGCTTCGAGATGAACTCTGATATTCGTATTTTTCGAAGTATTGATCGCGGCGGGTTAGTTCCATTGAGGGCGCTTCATACTGAGAACCGGCGCACTACAGCGAAACAACAATCGCAAAGTTCGCTTCTGCCGGTGTTGCTTCTCCGCAGTGCATTGCTGCTCAGAAAAAGCGTGCTTAACGGGGCTGACCCCGCCGCGACCAACACGTCGGAAAGTGCGAATACTGCGGTCACGTTCTTAAGAGGATGCCCACTTTCAAAGCGGGAAAGTGCACACGCGCGGGTGATGTAGGAAATTGACTTTCTGAGATCACAGTCCATAAATATAGCTATATTAGAAGCAACTTAGCTTAGACATGAACAAGGGGAAGCCTGAGAACATTGCGATTTTAGATAAATTTTCGTTTAGGCGCTGTGCAGTAGCGAAAAGCTTGTAGAAACTATTCGATATTTGAATGATTCGAAAATGTTCGGCCAACGCAACTATTCTTTTCGAATTCGCTTCGAACTCGAAATCCACTATCCGCGAAGATCTTGAAAATCCCATCAAAAAGCCGGTTTTCTCGACATGTCATTTATTGTACATTGTCATCACCAGAACTCCTATTCGAAGTTCGCTGCTTCCTGTCTGCGTAACTATGAAAACATCCCTTTGCATTCTCGTGTGTATCGTGCATAGTGATCTTATCTAATCTACCATTTTCATTAGTCTTTTACCCTGTGCGAATATGCCAAAGTTGCTATGCGATTTTGATTTATGTGTGGTGTGTTCTCCGGGTCACGAATATTTTGTATGTCACAAACAGTAAAGTATTGAACTTAAAAATAAAGCACATTTATTTGTCCACCTTACATTTCTTTTTTTTTTTTGCTTTAATAATTTATGTGTTTTGCATTTAAATGTCTATTTAGGCTTATTTATATAGTATTTCCTCGTTTATATATTTCTTTTCTAATTTCCCGCCCTCGTGACTGCAACAGGCCCCAATCCAGTCCCTAGCGAAAACGTTTGGAGACCACTGTTTTAGACGAACAGCATGAACGTCGTGACATCATTTTAATAATTTGGTGAGCGCAACATGTTCAGTAAAGATTCTCCTATCCCTCAAAGAATAAAAACGCAATCCTTGTTGTAAAACATTATCTTAGATTTCAAGGTCAGCATAGCCGTAATTCAGTTCTATTTGGTCATTCAGTCACGTTTATCTATCAAAGACAAACATTAAAATAAAACACTTATCCATACCTGTGTTTGATTAAAGCTCTGCACATTCACGCCTTGACCCAGATGTGATGCGATAACAAAAACCGAATATATTTGCAAGCCCTCGGTCAAAGACGACCCAAATTCTTATTGTGGTCCTTCGAACATTTACGTTTTTGTTAACACGTTTTGAATAGCCCTTGTTTCCGGTCGACTTGGCGAATCGTATGCCCAAAATTAGCTGGGTGATGTTGCACGCTTTTATTACAACACGGTGTCGACTAAATGAAGCAATTTCACACGTGATTTCACCGACAACCCTTAGGATCTCCCCTTCGGCCGGGGCAACTCTTTTATACTGAGATAAAGAGGCGCCGTCACACTTCGGCGTGACGGTACCTCACAGTTTTATTATGTAGGCACTTTCACGCTCCTGACGCCGCCACGCTTCTGTACACGTCTAGTCACTACCGTTACAGTCCAAGTCTTCTCAAAACTTGCGTAACAAAAAAAAAAAAAGCCAAGGTCGCCATTGTATACCGCTAAATGTTCTGCCCTCTAAGCGATGCGTCTTGCATGCGCAAAAAGTGGTCTTATACAGATAAAACAACAGCCGACACTCGAAAGTCGCAATATTTGTACGCTCCCAGCCTTTATTTTAAATTCCCGGATAGAGGGAGCGTCCGTATACCCAACCGGAACATGTTCAAGATCGCTTCGATATATTGCTTGTGCGTAAGTCAAGGTCTGAAGGCGTTGATTTCCACCCGTTGGCCGTCCTTCCGCGCGGATCCACAGTTAGGAACACAGGAATCGGAAACTCTCTCTCTCCCCCTCCTTAAACACGCACTTGGGGCGCGGAACTTCGCAACAAGCGCGCGCGCGCCCCACATATTTCTATTTGGCTCGCAGAAAAGGGCTGTCAACCGGGAAAAAAGAAAAGTCTTTCCGTTATGATCTCTCGTTTTTTCCCTCCCCTTTCCCCGCGGTGAGACGCCATTGGTTAAGTTCCTCGCTTGGAGAGCGCAGATTTGAGAGAGGGGGTAACTGCGACCACGGATAGCGTTTGCAATTTCATGGCGGACGCAACCTCCGGCCCGATTGGACTCAATTGCGCATGCGTATACCGCTGTCGCGGAGCGAGGAGAAAACCGGACAGGGAGGCTGAAACGCTCGCAGGCGATCAACGCTTTTTTTAATACAACCTCGCGACTCGCATTGCAAATCACGGCTGATAAAGCACGTGACCGGCATCGAGTAGTCGGGAAAAACACTCTGAAAATCTAGGCACACTACCTTCGTGGTTACGACAGGAACCCGACTGGCGGAGGGGGAACTGCCGGTCCACTCGTCGCGCAGCAGATCGTCGGTGCGTGCGGGCACGTGAATGCGCTACGCGGGTTCGTCAGCCCGCCTTCGTCGATTATCAATCGGCTTCATTGTGAGCCAACTGCGCACGGCACCCGATAATGGTTCGGCGTCACTATAAAGATCGAGATTAGAGGAAAAAACGTACGCAGCTTCGCAACGGGATACCGAGAGATCGCTCGCACGCACGCACCTCCTCCTTGCTCCGGAGCATCGGCCAAGAAGCGATCGTTGCGTTGTCTCAAGATGAGGAAGAACCGTCAAGAATGGGAATTGGAGGTAAGGCCATGTTCACTCCCTTTACGATTTAAGAAAAGGTGTATACAGTTTTTCTTTCTCTCTTTTCTTTTTCTTAGTCTGTTTAGAATGTTCAATGAAGGGAACTTGCATTCCGTTAGATTTAGCGAAGCGAAGCCGGCTGCGAGAGCGTCGCACTTTGCCCGCTAACTTTCGGTTTGAAGCTGTGCAGAAAGGAGAGATTTAACGCCTTGTGGCGCTCGCAACGAATGTTTTAGTCGGGATTTCGTGGCACGCGACTAGACCACATCGAGGTCCAGCGTTATCGCATTACATTATTCGCCCAAAAATTGAAATTTACGAACCTAATTTTATTTATTTTTATTCATTTTCAAAAACGCCTGCGCCCCTGCGACGCATTTTAGCAGGGGATGCGTTTTAGAAATCATGAATAAAACATCACGAATATATATATATATATATATATATATATATAAAATATATTCAACGCAACTACTATAAAAATTAATGTACAAATACGTATTCATAGAAGAAACAACACTGGAATTTAAAGAAAAAGACTATCAGCATGAAACGAACTATCAAAATCAGGTGTAAAAATTAAGGCACCATTCATGAAATACAAAGCCGAATACCTATTTAAAAAACTAGCTTCCTAGGTTTAAAAAAAACAATAGTTTTTTAAACCTAGAAATCGTCGAGCATTCATTTGCAGCCTATTCCGCTCTTCGATAGTTCCCTGGAAAAAAGATAAGCAATCACATCAGCGTGACAGGAGCACGGATTGTCTTGGGTCATTAACTAATTAATTAAAGCCGGTCTCCTCTTTTAGTGGCCGTCATGGCCACGATCTTGGACACAAAACTAAACCTCGCAAGTTGCTTCTTTTCGTTTTTAAATTCTTGACCGATTTAAAAAGCCACACCCTGCAGAGCCTGCTGTTCTTTTCTCGTTTCCTTTGTTTCAGCTAGACGGGAAACCTTCTGCGATGTTTCTTGGCAGATAAACCCGGATAATAAGGGGGATGGAAGTGATAGAGACGCGGATGTTCCCGGAAGCGGTGCTCATAGACGCAAGAAGCGAGGCGCATTCTGCATCTTAATGAACTTCAGCAGTAAATTCCGAGTCTTTGCTGGCATTCGCTTACTCTAGATATTCACGTTGATCACAGCTTCAAGCTCGTAGTGATGAAACAGCAAGATGGTGCCATGTGTTTAGTTTCAGTCTAGCTTTGAATGCATTCGTGAATGCAACGCATTCACGAAATAGTACATGTGGTTTGACATATCGGCGTGATCAGTTTGAAGCACGCCTAAGGAGCCAAGGGAAAGAAGGCACAATTCAAATAACAAATTACCTCAATGAGGCTTTGCTAATGGCATGAATTGGTTACATATTCATACCAGACAACCGAAGCATAATAGAAGGAAGTTGTCCCAAAAGTTGTGTGAGGAATTTGTCTGGGAAGTTTGATATCAACTAGGTGGAAAACGGATGCTTCTTTCTCACAAGAAAGTGTATCCGTTCCTAAATATAGAAACGCTAAAAAGATTAATAATATATAAATTGATATGAATGAAGACTAAATGTGGCTACTGTAGTGAAATTCGAATCGACAGGGTCTATTTCCGCCACACTAAAATACTACTGCATGCATCCGTCCGAAAAAAAAAAAAAAAACGTCCCGATGAAGTGTTTCTTTTATACTATTTATCAGTTTCATGTTTTATCCTAATCACACACGTTACACAAATCCACAACCTTTGGCATTTATAAAATGCATTGCCTCCATTTTACAATTAGTGTGCCATTAATGACGACAACAGTGGCGATAATACTTGCCGCCACTCTGACTACCCGCAGATAGTTGGGTCTGTCTTTGCATAACGCTCTTACTAGGGCTGGGCGATTCGTCGATTAACCTACCGATTAATCGATTAATGGAGGGGAGGGGTTGAAGGATGTGGGGAGGACGAGGAGGTGAAGGAGGAGTAGGAGGGGAGAATGAGGACGTGAGGAGAAAGGAGGAGGGGTATACCCTCCCTCAGTACCCTTCCCTCCTCCTCCTCCTCAAGAGCTGCGCTCTAATTCGACGTTACAGGGTGTTGTAAACGTCTTTCATTTTTTTTAACCTATTAATTGATAAAATGTTGACGAACCAAAATAAATTAAAAATTACACGCTTTCACCACCCAGACGGGGACGGGTACGAAGGGCTAACTTTAGGTAAACATTTAGCCTAAAATAAACAGTAGGGGCAAGATTTGTGACTCCTGATGAGTGCCGAAGGTTACACGTGTCCCGACCACTTCAGCGCCGTTTGAGTGTCCGGTTAGCGCAGCAGGGACTGTTGTGAACAATCAAAGGAGGTCGCTGTTATCGGAGAACATCCACGAACCTCTTTGCTCGTGCAGCTGCAGTAAGAATCTGGGAGTGTGATTGAATGTTCTTAACTACATGTCGAGGTTGATTTATATTAAAATTGTATATTGCGCTGTTCATCTCATACTCAGAAGAAACACAAAAAAAAACTTTTTTTTAAATTATTATATTAGGAAATTAACGAGACCGAGTAATCAATCAATGAATGGATTAAAGGGTGGTTATCAATCTGGTTCAAACTTTTAATCGACGCACATTTACACAGTCACTCGAGTAATAAACCCGCCCCTTGCCGAAAAAGCCTCCGCGTTCACTCTTCACTCTGTTCCTCTCAGCCAATCACCGCGATGAACAGCCAAGCGACTTGCGGGATCACAAATAACGCCCTCTCAGAAAATACTGCCTGCGCAAATTGCATTTTCACAGCAAAACAAAAAAAAACGTTTTTTTTTGGCCATGTTATTTGCGACTTTTTTTATGTATACAACGCGATGACTGGCCGTAGGTATGCCCTGTGGGAAAGAAGACTCGCAAACCTTGTTCGCAGGCAGCGCATGTATTACCAACACCACTAACAGGGGCCGATCAAGAAAACAAAACACTGTTTTTTGGCATTAAAAAGTAAATTATGCAATACAAAAAAAATCTCGAACTCCGTGAGAACGTGACGCTAGTGGTGGTGACGAACTGCGAAAGTTTGAGAACATGGCATTGCCTGGATCAAAAGGTACGAGATAAAAAAAAGAACGTTTCTCACGAACGCGAGGTACACCTACGCCTAATAATATTTATAAAACCAAGAAATGGCACTGTAAACTCCCTTACCATTTGTTTTCACAAAAAAAAGATTGTTGGACAGAAAGAAAATTTTGTCGTCTTTCTCGCTGACAAGATTTTTTCATTGCAATTAACGCTCAGCGGCCACAATGTATTTTGTTTTGCGTGAAGAATATTAGGCTTAAATAGACTTCGGCTCATAGGAAAATATTCATCTCTTAGCGACAGAGCGACCACAAATTTTAAATGGGATGCACTATCATCCATGACAAACCATTTGTAATTCCTTACTCCACAGGCAACACTGAGCCTGAGAGGTGTCTAGTCATAATGGAATAATATTCTGTGCAGACACTTGGAGCTGACCAATACAAAATCTAGCGTTGAAGTATTAGCGGCGCCATTGCTGACTGACATTTTTGTGTGTGTGTGTGTGAATAATTATCTTTTGCACACGATTGTGGAGAGGGTATGAATGTTGCCTTGCGACCGGTGACACGCAATCATATTCAAAATTCTCGGAACTACACTTCTATGCTAGGTCAGAAGGCCTCCCAGTTGCTTCATTGGAAACGTCGTTAACACGAGAACGTTATACCTTTTTGTGAGGAAAGGATGGGCGTGTCCGAGTCGTCCTAAATTACCTTTGGCTCCTTGCCAAGATCAGCCAACTACACGTGCTTTGAGGGTAGCCCCACGCGCTGCACATCGGAACGCTAAGAAGGTATAGACCATTTGCTGTATTACCCAAGCATCAAGGAGAATGCAGGGATTGGTGTTCCACGCGCCACACGCGCACGCCTTCCCCGTATAAAATATTCGAAATAAATAAACAAAATAAAGCGTTGACGAACGCACGTGCAAGATGCCATTTGTTTTAGGTATTTGCTTTAGAAAAAATACTACTGCTGACGCCAGCACGAGCGGCGCGTGGAACACCAATCCCTGTATTCTCCTTGATGCTTGGGTAATATAGCAAATGGTCTATTGGAATGATAAGGGGATTGTACGACCTAGACCCTATTGTACGTTTTAGTGGTCCCAGATTTAAAAACAAAAATGACTGAAACAAAAGTTCGATTGAGGTAGATTGGAGATTGAAAATTGCTTGTACTATATCAATTTTCGTGTGGTATCCCAGTCTGGGCGGATCGTGTGAGCAGCTAAGTATACGCAGGTTCAGCGGACAATAACTAGGGTCTTGTGTACTGAGGGTTTATGGTCGCCCACAGGTTTCGGTGCTTCTCACTATCAATTTTTTGAAGTCGGAGAAAAAATTGGAGTTTATCGGAACTTATGTATAAAAAAATGGGACAGAGGCATATTCTTTAGCCGCCCAGTGACATGCGCATCGGCGTCACCTCAATATTGAAAAAAAGAAAGTCTCCGCATCATAGACGTGTTTCGGGTCAACTCGTAATAAAGCTGCATAGATAAATATTTATATTTCTTGTGAAGCCATGGTTTTCTTTTCTTTTTTTGTTTGTTTTCCCATTCAAAGTTTTTCAGGTTGCTTTTTTATACTGATAAAACCAGCTCGGAGGTTAAGTTTCGGGGTTTCTCGGTATTTATCAAAATACGGAGTCCTAATTCAAACGATGAGAACCCCAGAGTAGCGCATTCCGAGAACTAAAGCAAACTTCATACTGTTTCCAGTTCCATCGTATCGTGTTTTTTCATTGCCGCGAGAGAGACAGACATTTCACCCCGGCTTATTTCGGCCTCCCAGACACATTAGGGCTATTCGAAATAGAGGACGAGCTGAGTTTTAAAACGATTCCAGTTTGCACGCCGCTATACTTTTGTCATTGTTTATATATATTTTTTTAATTAGCTGCTGCTCTTAGTGCGGTTGTCGTAAGCTTTCTGAACATACAAATACAATTTGATGGAAATTTCCGAATTGACCGCTCAATTTTTCTTTAAGCATAGAGTATGCCATACCGTTCTTGAACAGAAAAGAAACATGCCGGGGATTGGAATTCGAACTATATGGGAAAATAAACAAGTTTATAAACCCAGAAAAAATAAACAAATATATTTAAAAACTATCGTAGGCCCATTAAAAATCATATGTCTAAAGTTTTTTTCCAGTTCATTAGTAGGCGTGACGTAGTCGGCAATTAATGTTTCTACATAGCTCCACCCACTGCTGCGAACCGAGCTCGGAAGAGTACAGGAGAGCAGAGAGCAAATTTAGCGAGTGACATCATCGGTGTTGTCCATGACCCTTGCTCACCTGTAAGCTCGCACGGCGGCGCTACGATGACGTCACAACACATTTTTATCTGTTCATTTATTTATATACCCGCAGGGCCTTATGGGTGTCATGGAAGGGATGCGTGCAGAGTGTTACCATAAAACGAAATAAAGAAAACCGCACTGTTGAGAGAGCAGTGATGTTAAAAATCAACGAAGTGCAGGCTTAGAGAAGTATTGGGTTATGGCGGTCTTGAAGGATGAGAAGCCTTCCAACGGAGATGATGAAGGAAGGAAGGCGGTTCCACTCTGGGCTGGTCTTGGGTGCACAGGATGAAACCTAAAACACATTAGTGGTGTAGTTAGGAGCGGCGACTTTATGCTTGCGTTTAATCCGGGATAAAAGGTATGGATGCTGTGAAGGAATGCAATATTAGGTTATAAAAAAAAAAACGCGAAATGTTTATTCAATTTATTAAGCCCGGAAGCCCAATTATACCTTTCATTAGTGAAGTGCTACCGAGATGGTAATAGTTAGAGAGAATCAAGCACACTGATCAATTCTGAGTGGATCTTAGGGGCGTCGACGAGAGTACGTCGGGGAAATAGTCACAAAAGAAACTTTCACGAAAGGAGCTGTCATAAAAGAACGTTCATTAAAAAAGAAACTTTATAGAGCTGTATTTGTGTCTCGAGACCCATTTTAAGTTTGAGGCGATTTCGAAATTTGCTTAAATTTTGAGCAGTTCATGCCGAAATAGCGGCATGTTTTGAAGTCACTCAAATGACTCTCATGACTTAAATACTGCTCTGAATATTTTCAAATAAATTCCTGTTGTGCTTCGCTTGTCCTATTAACGCCCTGCAAAAGTGTGACTTTTTTTTATTTCAGTGCCAATTCAAAGCAGTTATTTAAAAAAATAACTGTTTCCAAGAATTGTTTAAATTTTTCTTTACTACTACTCAGACACAAAACATTCCTTACAGTAAACAAACTTTGAGAACGTACACATGGCGTGTACGTTCGTGAAAATCGCTTGTGGTACTTTAAAATCGCTTACTCTACGAAGCATAGGTCGTACAAGCATAATGACGCCTGATAGCCTTATCCCAAGAATCCGCGTTCCAGATACAAGTACCGAAGATAGTATAAAAAGGGTGCTTGAGTACAAACCGCAACATGGGCAATTTTCCTGATAGGACATATCGGATAAGACATACCAATGAGAAAAGGCAACAAAAAAAGTAGATTAAAAAATGAAGCAAATTGACGTAGAGGTAAGAAAACACGTCAGTGTCATTCAAATCTCGTGACGCTAGATATGGGAATATCAATTGATGGCTCCGTTCTTGTCACACATACTTGATACGGGTAGATACATCGGAGACCGACCTGAACAAAAAGTAAAGAGAAAATATGACATAAATCTGCGTAACAGCACTTCCTTGCTCCAGCCACCGCCAAGTAAAGAAACCTCAGGGCGCGGCGAGCTCCGAATAGTTTATTATCGAGCCAATAACACAAAGGAATGAAACGACATCGGACCCTTCACAATGGGGTCACCAGGGGACGGTAGCATGGATAACACTGAGGGAACAAGGCCAGCGGAGGCAGACCTAATACCTTGGATGAAAGACGTCATGCGGTGTCCTCACAAACTCCTTAAAGAACCATATAGAACGCGTGCACACACACACACACACACACACACACACACACACACACACACACACACACACACACACACACACACACACACAACACACACAAAAACTGGAGATTCCGAAAACGCTTTTATTCTGCTTCCAAAGACAGCGGAGGCTTATTTACAGCATTTCCATGTTTAGTAATCGCGATTGATTCCTTTAGGAGGAGCTTGGGGTCGTTCCTTTCTGTTAGCATCGTGGTCGTTGAGTTCTATAACGACACGCAATTATTACACTCGTGGATGTGCTTAGACACTTCCGAGCACTGGTCCTTGTTTTTGACATATCGTTTATGTTCGCCCAGCCTATCATTAATACAACGTTTTATTTGACCCATGTGGCTTAACCACACAATCAAAAGGGATCTTGTAGACCACATCGGAAGCACATGTCACACCTGTCTCCCTGTGTTTTTTCCATACAACCTCATAAAGCGAAAGCGAAAGGAGTCAAACGTGGAAAAGGGTTTCTTACCTTTCTTTCAGTTTGTTCAATCCTTATATAAAGACTTCTGTCCGCAATAAAATTTTAGCTGTGTTTGAGTCGTTCTTCTTTTCTCTTGTTGTCGACTTTCGCATTTCCTCTCTCTCTCGCGGGTTGCTCCAAAATGTTGAGTTACGTCTAGCAATCTCCACCAGCTCGCAATTGCGCCCTGACTTTCTGTTCGGAAAGCTTCATTATAAATAAGATTTAGGCTAACGACTGTAATATTTGTTTACAGTATTTTGCCATTCTGATTCCTGTCAAACTTTATTTCAGGACGTTCGTCGGTTATCGCAAGACAAAGGCGAGAAAAAAGACACCGCGCTGAGCCTCAACCCCGAAGCGACCGTAAGTAGCTCAACATGATTCATTTGGTGCTACTAATTCACGTGCCTTTTCACTCAAACCCTGATTGCGGTACAAAATGTGCATAGTCGCAGGTTATTCACATTCCCAAGCATCTTGGTGTTGCTCTCCGAAGCCACGCCAATCGCTGCATCAACGTATAACAACGCCGAACAACGAACCACCAAGAAAAAAAAATGAACATAGCAGGGTGAAAAAAAAAGTGATAATTGTTTCAAAGATCAAGAAAATCAAATTAATTTACTTCAAATCAAATTTAGTCAACCTAAATCAGATTTGTTTTATATAAATTAAATTTGCTTCGTTTAAATTCGATTAATTTGAGTTAAATTACTCACAGGCTGGCGCCACTGTGATTGATTGAAAAACGCGAACGGACACTTGAACGGTGACATAATCGAAACCAATCAGTCACATCTATTTTCACTTTTGGCCGACCGACGTCTAAGACAATTTCGCCGCTCTATATTCCGTATTTCTGTTCTCACAAGCTCTAGAAATCGTAGAGTATTTACCCAGATGTTCATCACCATTTGCCATCGGTATGACGAATTCAACAAGGTTTAAACACAAAATTTTACAACATTGATATATTTTTTTGTTACAATTTTTCGTTTTTTGAGTTTGAGTATGATCTTAAGCTAGGGTAGGACTTCTGAGCATAGATATTTGTGGTGAGTATTTATCTCATGTTCTGTGTTTTACCGCGAAAGCATTTTGGGCTGCTGGTAAGCATGCAAAAAGTAAACACTGAACATTGAACATTGTGTTTCACCTAATGTCAGAGCACACTCAAAACTCAGTATAACACGAAGAATAAGATCGCATTGTCCCGGCGTATTGTTTCGACATGCTTGCATCACCGGGAAGTAAGAGGTGCATATAGACCTTTTTCCGTGTACTCGCGTCCCCAGCCACCTAATAGGCGTATCCGGTATGGGAAACGAAAAAAATATCAAAACGTATCAACCTGCAACTAGTAAAAAAAATAGAAGGAGGCAAAACGAGAATGTATGATGGTTACGTTTTTGTCCTAAATGCCTTTTATTGGCGTGGCGACGGCAAAACAATGTTTTCGCCCATACTGGAAGTGGCAATTCAAGATGGCGGCGCCCTTGCGGAAAAGGTCTATAGATAGACGATAAATGCTTCGGCTATGTGCAGGTGGTGTTTATTGATTCGTCCCACTGACTCGCACCGTTGGCCAAACATGTCGAATTGGAGCATGGAATCCATCGCATTCGATCATGTTTTATGTATGATGAACTAGGTTGCAAGATAGAAGCTACCAGAAACTGAAAGGGTTAAAACAGGCTGCGTACATGATCGGTCAGGTTCAAACTGCCGACTGTGAGTTGAACTTGCTTCGCCAGTCAAACCATTTACGAGTTTGAAAATGGGATTCAATCGAATCAGAATCCCAGTCACAAGATAACATTCAACGAAGATTGCTGCCGATAGAAAACGAGCAATCATAACTTCCTCCATCAGGAATATCGTGACAAAAGCGAGAAAGCGAGTTGACAATTCATAGACTACCGTGCATTCCATTTATCTCGACCCTTGGAGCCTAGACCTTCGCCAAGCAAGGTCCAATTTATCATAAGTGTTGAAGCGATAACATTTTTTGGGGACCTAGACCTTCGCCAAGCAGTCCAATTTATCATAGGTGTTGGGGCGATAAAACTTTTTTCGAGCCCATATCTTCGCCAAGCAGTCCAGTTTATCATAAGTTCTGGAGCGGTAACATTTTTGCACCGACAAGCACCGGCGGTCTTTCTTTTTTTTTTTGTGAATACTAAAGCATGGGTTGATGGAATATAGAGTCTGGGCGACACCTTTAGTGCGAACTAAACGTGTTTATTTTTAATTTTGCGGAGAAAGGATAAACCGCACACAATTTTTATTGGGTGTGACAAGGAAAAGCAAATTACAAGTATATATTCACATCACAAATTAAAAAAAAAACAGAAAGCGTGACAAGTTTTGAGCTAATCATTATTGTTCCGCAGCCGATGAGACTCTGGCGTCAGCTAATACAATCCCAAGAACAAATTCCGAATCAAGAGGCGTCTACGGTCCGCGCTTCATCAGTTCTATAGTGACCGCTGTTAATGGCAAATTTTCAATTGAGATAAAATTTAAAAAAAAAATACAGAAGCCGGCGATATCGTATACTTATTCTGACTGGTCTGCAGCACACTCAGCCCCTTCTTGGTGCTTAGAATATTTAGCCAGGGCCGCCTTGTTTGATAAAAACGCCATCAATCGTATTGTTTCTTAGTTATTTTGTGATAATGTTTTAATTTTAATGAAAAGTAATACGTATAAAAAACCTAGGTCGTCTTATCATAAAGTACTCGAAGATATTGTAAGCTCTAGTTTAACGTGTCTGTGCCTAAAAACAACACAAACAAATCACAGCCAAAAACAAAACAACAATGGCAACAACAATAACAATAACAACTACAAAAGTATTTTATGTTGGTTTCGTACACAAATAACGGAGATAAAAGCGGATAAAATTACTACTTGTTTGTATACTTCGTGTGCGTACTATTAGCAAACATAGAAATAACGTGTGGCGAAAAATGTCCCGCTGGTTTATCAGCGCGGCCATTTTCTAGGCCTCATAAAGTTGTCCATGAAATCATGTTCACTTTATTTTATATCTAGATATATTTTTGTAGTAATTTAGACTCCCAGACAGGTAACTGTTTCACATTGAAGCAAATAAAAAAAACGCCTTTGCCTTTTTATGTCGTTGGTTTTTTTTGCCAGTTTTTTATTTTAACTGGATTGAAATGTTTACCTACATGAGCTTCTGTAATATTTACTCTGAGAGACTAAAAAAATGACGGCGAAAGTTCACTTTGACCTAATTTTATTGTGATATTCGTGATTTTCCGATGACAAAATGCAGTATTGAAAATAAGTCTTCCTGTGAGCAATAGATGTGAGGGAAATACAGGGGGTGGGGGAGACAAAGTGCAAAGGGTCTTTGCTCTGCTTGCAGCAACTTGATTCGCGTCCATCTTTTTTGCTTCCTTTACATCTGCGCAGAAAGATGAGGGCCAGACGGATGATTCACGTACTCAATGGGGCCAAGGGCTACAGTTTTTCCTTTCGTGTCTATCCATTTCCATTGGCTTGGGCAACGTCTGGAGGTTTCCCACTCTCGCATACCAAAATGGAGGAGGTAGGTATCACTTATCTTTCTCTCTCTATGTCTGGTATAAGGTGACTAGATGCGCGTCATCACAGAGCCAAATTCATTTAACCCTTTCTCTTGCAGTACGTTCCTCTACTCCAACACTGTGATTCTCCTTCTCTTTTTTTTCTCTTTGTCTTGTTTCAAGGATTGTATAGTTCGATAGCGTTTTTATTAATTGTCAGTAACATTTTAGGGACTTATTTTTTTTATTTTAGTTAGTCTGAGCCGTGCGTTCTCACTCCACTTCCTTCTTTCTTTTCTTTTTTTTTCTTGAGTTTTCGCGGAGGCACACGAAAATACCAGATATTTGTTACATACAAACAGAATGTCTAATGCATTTTTGTTTCGCTTTTCAGGTGCTTTTCTTATTCCTTACTTTGTGGTATTATTCCTCATTGGAAAGCCCATGTACTTCCTTGAACTTGCTATTGGGCAGTTTGTGGGCAAGAGTCCCCTCAAGATCTGGAAGTGTGTTCCTGGCTTTAGAGGTATGAATTCCTTTCGTATGTATTTCATACGGGAACAAGTATATACAGTATAGAAGATCGATTAAACTTAGATCTATAAAAGCAAAGAAAAGAACATATTAAAACTAACATTATTAATGGAAACGAAGATTTGCGAATCCGCTTTCCGGAAAATAGTCAGATATGTTCTTGATTACATTGGCGTCGTGGAAAATTTGCATTAATAAACTTAATTTTTGCACTTTCCGGCTCATTATAAAATGACATTGTTTCATGTGCCGTTGACTTTTTCATTTTTATGTTTTCACCTATTATCACGCCATAGAGCTCATAAGGTGGCTGCTGTCTGAAACTGCGCATTGTCTTTTTATACCAATTTATAAGGCTCTTGATACATCACGCTAAAGACGTAATGCAAAAATCGCGTTGCTGTACTACCAAGCTTTTGGTGGTTTTTTTTCTAGTTGAGCGGTTTTGTAGCAATCGGTGTATGAACGAACGGAGATTCGTAGGTTTCGGGCATAAACGCTGAATTCAATGCCACAAGACTTCAAGCTGAGAACAAACTAGATCATTCCAGTTTACATACGAAAAAAGTTGTGCCGAGTCTAAGCTGAAAATTGATTACCACTTCGCTCCGAATGCATCCACCAATTCATTAACGTAAAGTTGTTCTTTATTAGAATTCGTAACTTGGCTAAAAGTTGGCTTTTTATTTTGTAGGTATCGGCATCGCTCAGATATTTTCTACATTTTACACCTTGGTCTCTTACAACTACATCATGGCATTGTGCCTGTTCTACATGTTCGCGTCCATGCAAAGCGTCCTTCCCTGGACTTACTGCGACACCGAATGGAGCGACGAAACCTGCTACGACAACGACCTGGTACGTGGTCCTAAAGGGAGCTTGGAAAAAACGAACGTTTTTTTTTGTAACATTGTGAAGCAATTTTAATTGTACCTTTGAAATTATACACGTTTATGAATGTTTATCTTCATATACAACGTGGAGAATTACAGTTTAAAGAGTACGTACATTTTTGTTATAATTTCTAACTTTTCCTAAAATTAGAAATTATAAAATGAAAATCAGTCATCACTACATTGATTACACCAAGCGCCAAATAAATGGCCCAGTGGCAGTTCCTCAGATTGCGGTGGCGCATTGCTGAAACTGGCACATATTTCTATCCGAAAGGTATTTCGTGCATCTCACATAGACTTTATTTTAAAGCGTAAAATTTGCTGACACCTTGTCAGACGTAATCATCAAAAGAAAAGAAAAAACTTTTATTAGAATGAATGTTTTTCATCAGGTTCCTTCAAATATAAATAAAGCTATGGGTTTAGTTCTTTATAGGTTAAACTGACCTATTTTGCTCAAGGCGTTTGTAGCGGATTTTTCTTGGAGCTACTGAGCCCCCAAAAAAACTGTATTTTAAGTTTATACAGAGACATATTATAAAGACGTGAGCACCAAAGACATTCTACAAAATCATTGGAATTAATCCATGTCTCGAACTTTCCAAATATCAGTTTGGGATGGCCGCATCGATGAAGCGTAAGGTGAAATCAAATTATGAACTCTACAATTAGCATATAAGGGTCCTGGTTTGCGAATTGTGTTACTCGTGTTTTGTAACCAAAATGTTAACAAAATCTAGCTCTCCGAGCTATTTATGATCAAATTGAAAAGGGTTGTAGCTCATTTCACTAAAGTTCGAACATAAACTCATGAAATCTATATATCTTGTTTACTTCAGTTTTAAATAATTAGGTAAGAAACAGATCAATATATCAATATGTGCAACGTCCCCACGTCCCCCCCCTCCGAATAAAAACAATTTAAGTGATTTTTGTTTTCTACCGAAAAACGCTCAATTCAGAAGCAGTTCTTATATCTCCGTTGCTCGTTGGAAGATGTGGTTGTGTCGTCTTCGTCTTACATGCTTTGTTTGCCGCCATCATCGAATTAAAAATTTATAAAAAATCACTTATAACTTTTGAAAAAAATAACGATTAGTTCTGAAACATCGGCGTCTGGTTCCGAGCGCTGGTGCTACATTGGGACGGAAAGTTAGCGTTCGGCGATGTATAGTGTATTTTGTGGTAAAAGAAACCCTGTAAATATTTTGTGACACCTTGTACATCAATTACTACATCGGAACGCTGACAATTATCCAGTTAGGTCGAGTCATCATCAGACGGGCTCAATGAATGGCGAATAGGGCGGGGTGGTGTTTAGTTTTTTTGTTTGTTTTTTACGTCAGTTAAGTGAATATGTCAACTTGATGATGGGAGTCTGCCAACTGCTCATGAATACGAGCGCAATTGCTGAAAGGATTGTATAAAGCTTGTTTACAACTTCTTAAACAATTGGTCTCGCCAACATACAATCATCCAGCTAGAAGAACATAAACTCTAGCACGAAAGATTTACAAACAATTTGAGAAATGTTGCGTTAGAGCTGCGATTTTATTTTTACAGGAAAATTCGACGATGGAATACACCGCCAACGTCACGTCGTCAGCAGAGCAGTACTTTCAGTAAGTATTGTGTTGCAATCAGGCATATGTGTCTCTAAAGAAAAAAAAGCTTGCGGAGCGACGCATCCCTTTACTTAAAAGAAACATCAATTTGCACTCTTCAAGCCAGAAACACTTTATGAACAGTTTAATTGACCCTACAAGTATCTGCGAGAAATTTGAACTTTAAACTTCAAACGCGCCGACAAAAACAAATTGTATATTGTAAAGAGATGGAGCGAGTCTGAGAAAACATTTCTTCATTCAGAAAGTTCGTCCTGAAGAATTCGGGTGGCTTCACTTTGCCATCAGCTTTGGACTGGCGAATGGCGCTATGCTTGCTCTTGGCTTGGGTTTGTGAAGCCCTCTCAACCATCAAAGGTGTTGATTCGATTGGTAAGGTAAGTCTCGGGGTCCTTCAAGATGTCTAATGCATTTACGTATAAAAAAGCAAGACTCATGCGCAGTGTCATCTTTTAAAGATCGTTCGTGGAATGAGGCTATGACAACAAAATGCTTTAAATTGCATTAGACCATATTATATCAAAATAAACAGACCCCTGAATTTTATTATTTAAATATCAACCAACAACATTCCCACTATACTGCACAAATACGGTTCCTCAAAGTGGTTACAATTCTATGACCTTGAGTTCCCATAAACCAGCCTTCGAAAACCTAATTTGCAGTGCTTTCTTTCTTTTTTTACTTTGTATTACCCCAAGGTTGTCTACGTTACATCGACATTTCCATACGTGGTCTTGGTATCACTGCTAGTGATAACATGTCTTCAAGATGGAGCCTTTACCGGTATTAGAGCTTTCTTCGTGCCCCAGTGGGAAAAAAATTCTTGACATTGAGGTAAGCTATTTTTATTCCATTTTTGTTTTATAAACGGGGTTGAAGTAGACATTATTGAAGTTATATAATGCAGTATGAAGTATGAACTTGTACATATATTCACACTTCTAAATATGCAACATAATCTCTATACGTTTCTAAAAACTGCATTACAAACACAGCCATTTTCAATTTAAAATAAATTATAGTGCAACGAAAAATATGAGCGACATGAACCACAAAAAGAATATTCCGTGTTCATATACGGCACTACAATGTCAAACAAACAAGATGCAGTGTGTAGTATCAAATTAATGACTACCCTCCTTTTTTAAACCAACGTACTGCTGGAAGTTTTTCTATTGGAATCGAAAGAAATAAAATGATAGACTGGCCTCAATTCAGTGCCACACTGCCAGAATTGGTCCCATTCATTTTTTAAGATATCTGATATGTATACTTAAGTTAGATCAATTTCTGCTAACTCGAAACAAAATGAGTCGCATCTTTGAAATAACACAAATAGGTTATAGGACGCTCGCTCGTGCTAGGCTTGACAAAATTATATTTTAGGCGGCTTAGATTACACAACGAACGTGTAGTTAACATGTGTGCAACTAGAACCCTAACTGCTTCCTGTCACTACGATTACTGAAAATATAAAAATAAGATCCTACAAAACGTTATTTTTTTGTCTTTCGTTTCCTTCTTGCCAGGTGTGGTTCAAAGCCTGCGAGCAGTCGTTCTTCTCTCTGGGTATCGGGTTCGGTTACCTAGTCATGTACTCTAGCTTCAACGATTTCCAACACAACGTGGGAAGGTGAGCGATCTAGAAACATATCATTTAATAGTCACTTAAACGTTCTTACATTAAGGCGGCGAAATATTAATCTTAAGTAGAGTTAGTGCAAAGAAGCGGTAACCAAGTTTTTTTTCTTCTATTTTTTTTTTTGCTCAAGGTCGAATTATTTTTCTTAAAACAGTAAGTGCAATAACACGCAAGTTGAAACCACCAACTATAAGGCGATGAACTTGAATGATCAACGCCAAACATTAAGACACCAATGTGAAAACGCGTCGATGTTCCTGTTTCTGCTCACATATGCTGCAGTACATCCTATCTGTTGTTAAACAATGATTCTTTGATAGATCAAACCTGGGAACGTAAATACCTGCTCAGAATTTGTTTTCTAACAGCCAGAGCACGTTACTTCTGGTTCATATCCTAAATACGTCATGCATAGGGTGCCCCGGCCGGCCAAACGGACCTTCCGCAGTAAAATGAGCCGGAAAAATCGGCGCCGCACATTGAAAGCTCAGTCTTTCACCGAATGTGCGCCGAGAATTTAAGTTTTACCGTGTGAAACTCGAAGGTGCAGTTCTCTTCTTGTAAAAAAACGAGACAAAAATACTTGCCATGGTCAAGGTTGGACACGTTCGCAGACAATCGAGTTACTCGATGCGCTTGTAACAATCGAGTTACAGGCGCATCGAGCGGACGACGCACTCTCTTGTCTGCTCGCTGCGTTTATAGACAGATGGCGCCACAAGTAAATGTGTCGCTAACTTGGTCGTCTGCCAGCGCGGCCAATCTTAATTTTGGCAAGGTGCTTGCTCTCTTTTTTTAACAGAAAAGGACTACCCCTTGAAATTTCACAAGGTCAAATTAGCCTGCTCAGTGAAAATTCGGTGAAAGTCCGAGCTTTGTATGTGCAGGTGGCGATTTTTCCGGTTCGTTTTACAGCGGAGGGTCCTCTTGGGACACCCTCTATATCTCCTCTAATAGACATAGTCACTGACAGCAAAAGAAACGCAAGGCATGGTGAGTCTCGAGAATCTCGCTCCGCGGCCAATGGGATAGCGTCATTAGCCGATAAGAACGCCGAAATACGAATCACAAAGCAGGAAACATGAACATTATAAGCCACACCCTACGTTTCTTCAGCTGTCAGTGACTCTATCATCTATGTGTAGGTGCACTGTATCATGTACGTATCATCTATGTATACGTGTATGTTAACGTGTAAGCATACCTGTCCCTCAATTCACAGTATACTATTTGTCTAAATATTTGCCGTGAAGTGTTCCCATTGTTACGATCTGATTTTCACCGTTCCAGAGACGCTTTTCTCATCAGTATCGCGGACACCATTACAAGCGTCCTGGCTGGCTGCGTGGTATTTGGTACACTGGGGTCGTTGGCCCATGAGCTGGGAACCGATGACATATCCCAGGTTTTAAAAGGAGAATCAGGTGAATAATTAGGCTCAAAGTATTCAGATTGTTCAATGCCGAACGTTAAAACGGCGTAGCAGGTGCTTGTGGTGTTTGAGAAGAAAGATGTTATTAATATTATTGCTGGCATAATGCTAAACTTACATAACACCATACAGGGTAATATAAAAAATTGACACGTTTACTCAAGCTTGATAGGTAACGTTGTTTCGAAAACTATTTACTTAACGAAATAAAAATCTCAGGTTTATGTCAATTGCTTCTTCGTATTTAGGTGTCAACCAAGGTCCATTATGAAAGTCACCAGACTTTCCAGGTGTAATATCTGTTGTGTGTATGTTTGTGCATGGTCAATGGGCGTCTGGTGTCTTAGCTGTAGATGAGCAATTTAGCCAGAGCGGTACATTCGCTAGCCTGAGGCCTTTAATAAATACGATATAGTACTAGTATAGACCATGGGTGTAACGTGCATACTTTCATAGTTGCAAAGTTCGTGCCATAATAACGCTTTTATTATGGATGTTAACGCAGAATTTTAAGTTCAGTTGATGTATTTTGTTAATGACACGAAAAACCACTCATAGGACTGCGTGCTTCTTATAGTCAGTTAACAAAAGATATGAAGTTAGACGAAACGTTCCCATCGTGTGGTTGACATGTAGATATCATTTGGTAGTACGAAAGAAGCCCAAACCTTCAACTTTGGATTGTTCGCGCCTGATAATGTGTTGTCAGTCGTTTTATATGTTCTTTTATTGCAGATCTCGGCCTGGCCTTCGTAACTTATCCAGAGGCTCTCAGCCGGATTTCGTTCATTCCGCAGTTTTGGTCGGTGATGTTCTTCATCATGCTTTTCATGCTTGGACTGGGAAGTGGTGTAAGTAGAATTGACATGAGATACGATCGTCTAAGAGAAATAAAACGCAATAGGCTATGTTATTAGCAAAACGTTGCATACAACAGTATGTAAAATATGCGAAGTAAACATTTGAGAAATACCTGATAAATACATGAACTGACCCTCCTTTAAGTTTTTGGCGCAGTTCGTTCTTGTCGACATGCCTGAATATTCTATTTCTATCACGTAAGAAGAAGTCGTCTACAGAGCATAATCCGGTAATTTTATACATGCATGCCAGTTTCGTATTCCAAATAAAGTTTGTGCTACCTCGCATCATTAATTACTATATTTTGTTTTGTTTCAACTCGAAGTGCAGCGGACATTACGAGCTGTTGGAGTAAGTCAAGCAGTCTAAAAAGCACAACGTCACGGCGTCTGTTACCTTTCTTTGTTCATGTGTGCTACCTATCAATCGCTAAAACAATCAAAAGCTGTAAATGGGTCGTACATATATTGTTTTTGCTTTTAGCATATCTGTCCGTGCTTGCACACTCCTAGCGCTTGATCGCGCTATGAGTCATAACAAAACAAAGCATAGTAAATGTACAGACCTCTATTTTCGACAAAGGCTACTCTCAAGCATTTTATATGCGGATTTCCTGTCGAATTGAAGGGTTCCCATGAAATTAGTAAAACTCCAAGAGCAGGACTTCTAACAAGGTCCGGAATTAATTTTGGACCTCATAAAATTTCGGAGACCTCATTATTATCATACATGATAATAATGAGGTATCTGGAATAGTTTCAGCAAAAGCAATGTTTGACAGTTAAAAATGTAATCATCTTATTTAGCATGTTGTTCATCAAGGTAACATCATAAACCAAATAATTTCATTAGGACTCGCTTCCCCGTTGAAAACACAACTTAATAGAAATCATAAATACTGTATATGTCCCCATTTTGTCTTCTAGGTTGGCGGCGTGCAGTTGGTAACTACCGTGCTCACGGACCAATATCCGGGATGGAGCAAGTGGAAGAGCCATATCTCTCTAATTTTCTGCGTAATCTCATTTGGCACTGGCCTTGTCTTGTGCACTGACGTGAGTTCTCCATTCACATTAGTTTCTGCTGATTGATAAATATTCGGCTTTTTTTGCCGATAAAAAAATGCGGGTTGTGCTTAAGTCATAGCAAGTTAAGGCGGCTGAGACTCGAACTTTGTTTTTCTTGCGTTCTTGCACATATTATAGTCACTGGGACCCTTCTTGTAATGGCCCTCAAGAGAGGGCTAACCGTATTTTTAAATAAATATAAAAATAATACTAATAAATTGGTATAAGATGTCTTAAGCCCTAATAGAGTGCTACAAAAGGAGACTATTATGTGGTTAATATTTTAACACATATATTGCGAGCAGGTTAAAATTAAAAAGTACATGTTTGGATAGTAAATCATTGCTCCTCAAAGAGGAAATTTTAGTTAATTAGTAAGCTAAATAACTAAAAAGTTTCAACCAACTTTCTATTTTTTTCTTGGGGAGAAACGGGTGGAATAATGAATTTGCAGAATTGACGGTTGACCTAAATACGGTCCAGACACGCGGTGAAATGTTGATAAATAAATTTGTCTTTGGCACCACGGGGCGAAGGATGTCAACCTTTTAAACCTCTTCAAATCGAAGCTAAGAGGGCAAAGAGCGCCAGTGATACAACCCCTCGGTCCTCGGCAAGTTTCGAAAGCAGAGCCGGCTGCAATAGCACCGCTGTTTGACAGTCTAGTTTCGGTCTGAAACCGTGTACAAGGGTGACATATCTCACTCCGTGGCGCCCGCTACGAATTTCTTAATCGAAATTTTACTTGCCCGCTAGACTGTACAGAGGTGGAGCATCAGTTCTCCCACTACGTTATTCCCCAAGAAAGAATAATTCATAAATACATTTAAGATGTTTTCGGTAATTTGTTCACTAATAACCCATTCATTTTTTTCTAATGGCCTTCATATCCCCATATCCCCACTTAGCACAAGGATTAAAATTACCCTCAAGCAAATTCTCTTGTTTTTAAATTCTGGACAGACTAAATAATCACCCTGTATGCTCCTTCCATTTTACTAGAATAAGGTAGCTTGAGTGATAACGCCGTCCACATATTTTGATTCGTGAGTTTTGATCCCGTTCCTGATAACCTTTCGGTCCTCACAAAAGTAAATTATTGACAATATTGTCTAAACGCTCATTCATTAATTTTTCTTTTTCGGAATTTCTTTTCGTGACACTGTCCGCATCGCGGCAATCAATCACGCTTAGAAAGTCTTGCCGATAACTCATCCCCTTCATTTTATATAACCGAGGTCCTCGTATGCAACACAACCAATCAAACGCGCACAGACATGTTTATGAAGAACAAACTAAGGGTTTGAATTGAAAATGCAATTTCTTTTCTAGAGTGGAAACGCCATTAGGCTGCTCTTCGACAACTACGGTGTTGGCCGGGCGTTGTTTATTTACGGTACTTTGCAAGTCGTGGGATTCGTCTGGATTTATGGTAAGCGGATACTTGACTTTCATTATAGCCGTAACATAATACAAATTTGTATCTTTTTAGCAGTAGAAACTAGTTATCTCTTACACGTTTTGCACTGCGTTAAAGGTTAACTTGTTTATGTCAAAGAAAAGCTGACTTCGATGCTCTTATCTATGCTTCGGAGATAACCCCTTTGCTGAAATCAGAAGCGAAACCCATTATCGACCTAACAAGGAAGTATGGAAATTTCCTACTTGGCGAAGGTCATCCATAGAATCACAGCCCTGCTTTTTCAGAATCTGTTTCGACCATTCGCAATACTCACATTTTCATCCATGACAATTGTTTTTCAGGTTACAGAAATATAATTGAAGATTTTGAGTACATGCTCAACAAGAAAGTCTCTTGGTACTGGAAGATTACCTGGGGATTCATTACACCAGTTTCTCTGATTGTAAGCAAACCCTTTTGCAGTGGTTCTTATAAACACAAAGAACTAAAACAAATTCGTAAAGCCGCGGGTTATCTTTTTTCTTTTTTTTTTGTGGAAGTAGTTTCGTGCAGCTACATTGCTTTAAAGGTATTTTGTTTTCTTAAATAAAAAAAAATAAATTAATTTCACGGCCTAAGCTCACTGCTATTTGGAGTTGGGCAAATAAAATAGTATTTGCATTAAACACTTTTTTTTAAATCTTACGTACGGCAGCATTTAACGATCTGCGTATAGCCACCACGCGTTTTTGTGCGGATATACAGAATCGTGTGTCTTATGTAGCGTGCAGGGCTGTTTGACTAAACTTGGTAAGTGTATATGGGCACTTACAAAAACATATATTCCTATAGACGTTTGCAAATGCGGCTTCTGGGCACCACCATCTTGCTACTCGTGTGGGCAGATGGACTGATGGTCGAGCATTGCTGAGGCCGTGGGAACGCCTCAGCAGTGGTCAGACAATCTACCCGCACCAGCAGTAACATGGCGGCGCCCAGAGTCCATACTTGCAATCGTCTGTAACACGAGGACAAAGGGTATTCCACCGCCCGCTTGTTCAGATTACAAGAAGTTGCCCACGCCGTGAGTAAACCACAGGGCTTTAAGAGCTGTGCACAAGCTTCGCCATTAAAACGGTTTCTAAATCATTGGTTCTTTGCTTCAGTCAATCTTCATCTACGGTACTGCAACCGAAGGCGGATCGTCCAGTTTGCCTCCAATTGGTCAGACAATCGGTTGGATTTTGGCCGGCATTGCCGTCGGCCAGATAGTACTTTGGATGATCATCACCTTCGTCAACGCAAAAGGCTCAAACGTACTTGAGGTATGAGTGAATTTACGGAGGTGCAAATGTGGCGCTCTAATTTAAGCTATTCACAGTGTTATTTTCCGAGTTACGTAGTCTAGATTTGATGTAGGTTCATTGTGAAAAAAAATATGTAAATACCTTGGAACATAAAATATTTTATATTTTATATATATTCCAAAGACAAAAACAAAAATGCTGAGAACCTTCTTTATCAGCCGGTGACGAAACTTTTTGCTTATAAACACGTGGTTCTTGTTCAAGCAAATGAAGAACATGTCACCTGTTGAAATGTTTTAGTATGACCGAGCACCCCATGATCTCCTACACTGATGGAATTGGGAATTGGGTGTCACAAAACATATCTACAAAAAAGAATACTTAACATACCGTCTTAAGGAAAAAAAAATCCAGAGCCCTCGATTTTCCCGCTGCATATGCTGACGTCATCGCTTGGTGTTGCTCATACCTTAGCAAAAATCCGTAAACTCCGAAGACATTATACTCAGATATTTACCCTATTATGTGGTATCTGGTTGTGCGACTAAAGTAAGAGCAGTAAAACCTTTTATGAAAAGATAACAAAATTAAATTATTCTAAAGACAGCGTTCTCAAATTGCGAAATACTCAAAGCATTTCTCGCCGTGCGTGTCGGTTCGTTTATTCTCAGCCCTGTCAAATAGAAACTACTTCACGAAAGAGCTGTCTTTTAGCCGGAACTTTTTTCAAGGTTATAGGCTTTCGAAAGAAAAGAAGCCACGACGGATCTCTGCCGTCCTTGTTAAACCGCCTTGGGTTATACGGTATTGCGTAAACGCAACAATACTAATACGAGTTCTTTCTTTTATTATATTATTTTCGTGCAGGCGGATAATGCAGTTATTTTTGCATTCCGAATAATGAATACATGGGCAGGTTGCTCTTCAGGTGCGATGGTGTTCGTGACTTTATTGGGGAAGAGAAATAAGGATACATATTGTTTCTTTTTATTTTGTGTTTCCTTCCCGATCGGAGGGACACACGCGATAGTGTACTTGGTGGTTTTAATGCATTTCTTCGTTTTATTTATTGCAGAAACTGAGAACAACGTTCTCTCCGACACCCTCATACGGTCCGAGGGACCCGCAAGTCTTTAAGGAGTGGAAAGAGTGGAAATTCAACAAGCGCAACCCTGCATCCGTTACGTTACCTTACAACATCAGCGGCCAAGTGAATCCTTCGTATCACAGAGACGAAGACGATTGATTACAGTGGCAGTCTTAGCTGTGATATTGCATTCCATTCTCATCATCTACAGTGTAAACGCATGTTCATATCGTATTTTATGTCAAGTGAGCGGGCATCTTAAGAAGTAAAGAAAGGTATATTGTAATCTCACTTTGATCTCACTAGAGAAGTACGTCTTTTAAAGTAAACTATTGACTACTCGCATCGCTCTGAAGTTGCACGTTCATCATCTGGTAATTCGAAATCTTTTGTAACTCCAAACGGCTTCCTTGGGTAAAATGGTGTCATTCTAGTTTGGCTTAACAATTGAGTTCGCCAAGAGGCTCTAAAGTCAGTCTGTTTGCTTTCGCCGCTATTCCTTAGCGCTTACATTCGATCTTTTGATAGAGCGTAAGACTGCTTAGGCTAGCTCGAACAATGAAAGCCAAACGAGAATCAGTGCTGGGTACTTTTGTTTTTTTTTTTTGCTGCTGTAAAAATGGCGGAATTTGTTTT
>JAZHYW010050318.1:0-36590 GCA_037355805.1 Ixodes ricinus | reverse complement strand
ATAGATAGACAATAAACGCTTCGACTACGTGCAGGTGGTGTTTACTTATCTGTCCCACTTACTCGCACCATCGGCCAAACATGCTCGAATTGGAGCATGGACACCATCGCCTTCGACCATGTTTTACGTATGATGAGCTAGAAGTTACAAGGTAGAAGCTACCAGAAACTGAAAGGGTTAAAACAGGCTGGATACATGATCGGTCAGGTTCAGACTGCCGGCTGTGAGATGAACCTGCCTTCGCCTGTCGAACCATTTACGAGTTTGAAACTCGGATTCAATCGAATAGAATCAGTCGTAAGATATGACGTCTCAACGAAAATTGATACCGATGGAAAACGAGCAATCATAACTTCCTCCATCCGGAATATCGTGACAATAGCGAGAAGAAAAAAATTAGATCCAGTTGACAATTGCACAGACTACCGTGCATTCCATTTATCTCGACCCTGGGAGCCTAGACCTTCGCCAAGCAAGGTCCAATTTATCATAAGTGTTGAAGCTGATAACATTTTTTTGGGGACCTAGACCTTCGCCGCTGCAAACTCAATTTATCATACGTGTTGGAGCGATAACATTTTTTTCGAACCCATGTCTTCGCCAAGCAGTCCAATTTATCATAAGTTCTGGAGCCGTAACATTTTTGCACCGACGAGCACCGGCAAGGTCTTTTTCTTTTTCTTTTTTTATCGAAGTTTTTTATTGTTTGTTTTCTTTTGTGAATACAAAGCATGGGTTGATGAATTATAGACACCGGGCGACACCTTTGGTGCAAACTCACCGTGTTTATTTTTAATTTGGCGGAGGCAGGATGTTAATTGCCACACGACTTTTATTGGGTGCGACAAGAAAGAGCAAATTCCAAGTACATATTCACTCCAACGATTTAAAAACAAGCGTGGCACGTTTTGAGCTACCTTATTACCGCTCCACAACAACCGATGAAACTCTGGCATCAGCTAATAAGAACTCCCAAGAACGAATTCCGCATCAAGAGGCGTCTACGGTCCGCGCTTCATCAGCTCTATAGTGACCGCCGTTAATGGCAAATTTTCAGTTGAGATAAGATTTTAAAAAACGACACCGGCGGTATCCTATATTTATTTCTACTGGTCTGCAGTACACTTAGCCCATTCTCGGTGATTAGAATATTTAGCTAGGGCCACCTTTTCTTCGATAAAAACGCCATCAGTCGTATTGTGTCTATCTTAAGGATTTTATGACAATGTTTTTGTTTCCATGAAAAGTAACACATCTAAAAAGCCTAGGTCGCCTTAATATAAAGCCCCTCAAAGATATTGTAGGCTCTAATTCAACGTGTCCATGCCTCAAAAAAAAATCGACAACCAAGAACAAAACAACAACGGCAACAACAATAACAATAACAAATACAGAAGTATTTTATGTTGGTTATCGTACTCAAATAACGGAGACTAAAGCGCGTAAAACTACTACTTGTTTGTATACTTCTGTGTAAGTACTATAAGCAAACATGAAAATAACGCCTGGCAAAAAAAATGTCTCGCTGGTTTATAAGCGCTGCCATTTTCTATGCGTCATAAAGTTGTCCATGAAATCAAGTTCACATTATTGTATATCTAGCTAGATTTTTTTGTTGTAATTTAGACTCCCAGACAAAAACTGTTTAACATCGAATCCAATTTAAAAAAAAACGCCTTTGCCTTTGTACGATGTTTTTGTTGCCATTTTTTCATTTTAACTCGATTGAAATGTTTACCTACATGAGCATCTCTATTATTTCTTAATGGAGACACACAAAAAAAATGATGGTGAAAACTCGCTTTGACCGAATGTTATTGTGATATTCGCGATTTGCCGATGACAAAATGCAGTATTGAAAATAAGTTTTTCTGTGAGCAATAGAGGGGATGGGGAAGACAAAATGCAAAGGGGCTTTGCTCTGCTTGCAGCAACTTGACTCCCGTCCATCTTTTTTGTTTCCTTTACATCTGCGCAGAAAGATGAGAGCCAGACGGATGACTCACGTACTCAATGGGGCCAAGGGCTACAGTTTTTCCTTTCCTGTCTATCCATTTCCATTGGCTTGGGCAACGTCTGGAGGTTTCCCACTCTCGCATACCAAAATGGAGGAGGTATCACTTATCTTTCTCTCTATGTCTGGTATAAGGTGACTAGATGCGCGTCATCCCAGAGCCAAGTCCATTTAACTCTTTCTCTTGCATTACGTTCCGCTAGTCCAACACTGTGTTTCTCTCTTTCTTTCTTTTTTTTTGTTTTCTTTTAAAGTTTTTATAGTTCGATAGAGTTTTTATTGATGTCACTAACATTTTAGTGCCTTACTTTCTTTATTTTAGTTTAGTCTGAGGCGTGCATTCAGGCTAACCTATCTACGTCTCAATGGTGATCTCACTCACTTTCTTCTTCTTTTTTTCTTGAGCTTTCACTGAGGTGTACGAAAATACCGGATATTTGTTACATACAAAGAGAATGTCTAATGCATTTTTGTTTCGTTTTTCAGGTGCTTTTCTTGTTCCTTACTTTGTGGTATTATTCCTCATTGGAAAGCCCATGTACTTCCTTGAACTTGCTATTGGGCAGTTTGTGGGCAAAAGTCCCCTCAAGATCTGGAAGTGTGTTCCTGGCTTTAGAGGTATGAATTCCTTTCGTATGTATTTCATACGGGAACCAGTAAATGCAGTGCAAAAGATCCACTAAACTTAGATTTAAAAAATCAAAGAAAAAAACACATTAAAACTAACATTATTAATGGAAACGAAGATTTGCGAATTCGCTTACCGGGAAATAGTCAGATATGTTCTTGATTACATTGGCGTCTTGCAAAATTTGCATTAATAAACTTAATTTTGGCACTTTCCGGCTTATTATAAAATTATATTGTTTCGTGTGCCGTTGCATTTTTTTCATTTTATGTTTTCACCTATTATTACGCCGTAGAGCTTATAAGGCAGCGGCTATCTAAAACTGCGCATTTCAATTGCTGCCTTTTTCATATCGATTTATAAGGCTACTCATACATCACACCAAAGTTGTACGTAACGAAAAAATTGCGTCGCTGTACTACCAAGGTTTTTTTCTTTTTCTAGCTTAGCGGTTTTAGGAGCAATCGGTGTATGAAGGAGCGAAGAATCTTAGATTTCGGGCATATACGCTGAATTCAATGCCATCAGACTTCAAGCCGAGAACAAACTAGATTTCTCCAGTTTACATACAGAAAAAAGTTGTGCCGAGACGAAGTTGAAAATTGATTACCACTTCGCTCCGAATGCATTAACCAATTCATTACCGTAAAATTGTTTCTAGATGCGGAGCATCTCTTGCTCGGGTCTATGTCCCGCGGCGTCGGCGTCGGCGTCGTCCGCACTCACACTACGCATGCGCAACTCTCCTTCTTCCCTCTCTCCAACAGCTGCGCGTTACTCTCTCCGCTCTCTCTCTACCAGCTGCGTGCACTTCGCGTGCGTTCGCTTCTACTCACACCGCGCGCGCATGCGCAACTCTCCTCCTCTAGTCTCCTCTCCTTCAAGTGTGAATATAAGCAGCGGTAGCGCGCTGCGCGCGTTCCCCCGGAGGAGTGAAAGGAGGATAGTTTTGGGCGCGCGGGTCGCAGCGCCACGCCAGGGCTTTCCAGTGGGGTGGTCTTTCCCCGCAACTCTGCGGCTGTCGTCTGCTAGCGTTTCTCGGCCGCTCGCGTCCGCCGTAGCCAAAATCCGGCCGGCCAAAAGAAATCAGTCAAGAAGGGAATAAATTAATTACGATCCGCGATGCTCCGCATCACCCCATGGTTCCCCGGGAAGTTGGTGTAATTTTTTATTAGAATTCGTAACTTGGCTAAAAGCTGACTTTTTATTTTATAGGTATCGCCATTGCTCAGATATTTTCGACATTTTACACGTTGGTCTCTTACAACTACATCATGGCATTGTGCCTTTTCTACATGTTCGCCTCCATGCAAAGCGTCCTTCCCTGGACACGCTGTGACACCGAATGGAGCGACGAAACCTGCTACGACAACAACCTGGTACGTGGTCCTAATAATAATAATAATAAATAATAATAATCTTTATTCATATTTTGTATACATTGAAATCACTGCATATCGCATCTGGATCCTTAGCCATCAAGGCTAGTTCTGGATCCATACAAATGTACCAATATAGGGCATGCGGGTCGGTCCTGGCAGTGCTTGTGCCCTCACAAATAAAAGGCATGTTATAGGCTAAGGGGGCTTAGAAAAAACGAACCATTTTTTGTAATATTGCGAAGAAGTTTTAGTTGTATTTTTGAAATTATACACGTTTCTGAAGGTTTATCTCAATGTACAACTTGGAGAATTACAATTTAAAGAGTTCGTGCATTTTGTTATATTCCTAATTTTTCCTAAAATTAGAAATTATAGAATGAAAATCAATCGGATCTACGTGGATTATACCAAGCGCCAAATAAATGGTCCAGTGGCAGTTTTTCAGATCGTGGTTCCGCATTGCTGAAATTGACACATATTTCTATCCGAAACGTATTTCGCGCATCTCACATGCACTATATTTTAAAGTGTACATTTTGCTGACACGTCTTGTCAGACGTAATCATCAAAACAAAATAAAACATTCATTAGAATGAATGTTTTTGATCAGGTTTCCTTATATATAAATAAAGCTATGGGTTTAGTTTATGGAGGTTAAACGGGGCTATTTTGTTCAAGGCTTTTGTAGCAGATTTTTCTTGGAGCTACTGAACCCCCCAAAAACTGTATTTTAAGTTTATACAGAGACATATGATAAAGACGTGAGCACCAAAGACATTCTACAAAACCATTGGAATGAATTCATGTTTTGAACTTTTCAAATATCATTTTTGAATTGCCGCATCGATGAAGCGTAAGGTAAAATCAAATTATGAGCACTATACAATTAGCATATCACATTCATGGTTAGCGAATTGTATTACTCGTGTTTTGGGGACCAAAATGTTAACAAACATAGCTCTCCGAGCTATTGATGATCAAATTGAAAAGAGTTGTAGCTCATTTCACAAAAGTTCGAGCATAAACTCATGAAAACTATATTTCTTGTTTACTTCAGTTTCAAATAATTAGGTAAGAACCGGGTCAATATCTCAATATGTACAACGTGCCCTCCCCCCCCCCCCCCCATAAAATTCTTTTTTTGGTTTTTTATTGAAAAGAAAGGGAAGCCTTTACAACACCCTGTAACGCCGAACTAGAGCGCAGCTCTTGAGGAGGAGGAGGGAAGGGTACTGAGGGGAGGGAATACCCCTCCTTTCTCCTCCTCATCCTGCCTGCTACTCCTCCCTTTAAGTGGCGTCGGCGTAACCGTGAGGTCGCGTAATTCCGGGACCTCACGGGGGTCACGTGATGTCACCGGGGTCACGTGACCTCACGGTTACTCACGGTTACGGCGACACCGCTCAAGCCGGAAACGGGCGCCTAAGAGTTGCGCTCTAAAACGTTTAATCCAGAAGCAATTTTTATATCTCCGTTTGCTGGTTGGAAGATGTGGTTGTGTCGTCTTCATCTTGCATGCTTTGACTGCCGTCATAATCCAATTCAAAATTTAAAAAAAATCACTTAAAACTTTTGCAAAACATAACGGTTAGTTCTGAAAATTCGGCGTCTGGTTCCAACCGCTGGTGCTACATTGGGATGGAAATGTAGCGTTCGGCGATGTATAGCGCATTTTTGTTCTAAAATAAACGCTGTAAAAATTTTTTGGGACACCCTGTACATCATCTACTACATCGGAAAACTGACAATTAGCCAGTTAGGTCGAGTCGTCATCAGACGGGCTCAAGAAATGGCGAATAGGACGGGAAGCTGTTTAGTTGGCTTTTTTACGTCAGTTAAGCGAATATGCAAACTTGATGTTGGAGATCCGCCATCTGCTCATGCATACGAGCGCAATTGCTGAAAGGAATATATAAAGCGTGTTTACAACTACTTAGACAATTGGTCTCTCCAATATGCAATTATACAGCTATAAAAACATAAACTCTAGAAGGAAAGCTTTAAAAAGAATTTGGGAAATGTTGCTCTAGAGCGGCGTTTTTTTATTTCATTTCTACAGGAAAATTCGACGATGGAATACACCGCCAACGTCACGTCGTCAGCAGAGCAGTACTTTCAGTAAGTAAGGGGTGTAATCAGGCATATGTGTTTCTTGAGAGAAAAGCTGGCGGAGCGAGGCATTTCTCTGCTTAAAAAGCAACAGCGGTTTGCATTCTTCAAGCCAGGAACACTTTATGTACAGTTTAATTGACCCTACAAGTATCTGCGAGAAATTTGAACTTTAAACTTCAAATGTGCCGACAAAAACAAATTGTGTATTGTGCAGACATGAGCGAGTCTGTGTAAACATTTCTCCTTTCAGAAAGTTCGTCCTGAAGAATTCGGGTGGCTTCACTTTGCCATCAGCTTTGGACTGGCGAATGGCGCTATGCTTGCTCTTGGCTTGGGTTTGTGGAGCCCTCTCAACCATCAAAGGTGTTGATTCGATTGGCAAGGTAAGTCTCGGGGTCCTTCAAGATGTCTAATGGATTTACGTATAAAGAAAGCAGGACTAATGAGCACTGTTATCTTTTAAAGCTCGTTTGTGGCAATGAAGCTGTGACAACAAAATGCTTTAAATTGCACTAGACCATATTCATTCAAAAGAAACAGACCCTTGAATAATAATATTTATATATCAGCCAATAAAATTGCTAGTATACTAAACAAGTACGGTTCCTCAAAGTGGTTACAATTTTGTGACCTTGAGTTCCCCCAACCGGCCTTCAAAAACCTAATTTGCAAGATTTAGGTTTGGTTGCACGATGTGACATTCGTGAATCTCATTGTTTTCTTTGTTTTACTCCAAGGTTGTCTACGTTACATCGACATTTCCATATGTGGTCTTGGTGTCACTGCTGGTGATTACATGTCTTCAAGATGGAGCCTATAGTGGTATTAAAGCTTTCTTCGTGCCACAGTGGGAAAAAATTCTTGACATTGAGGTAAATAAAAACAAATTCTGTTTTATAAACGGGGTTGATGTAGACATTATCGAAGTTATATAATGCAGTATGAACTTGAACATATATTCAGACTTCGAAATATACAACAAAATTTCTATACGTTTCGAGAAAATGTATTACAAACAAAGCCATTTTTAATTGAAAATGAATTACAGTGCAATAAAAATATGAGCGACATCAACCATAAAAAGATTATTCCGTGTTTATATTCGGCACTACAATGTCTAACAAACAAAATGCAGTGTATAGTGTGAAATGAGTGACTACAACTATGCCTCTTCTTTTTCTAACCAACATACTGTCCTTCTATGGGAATTGAAAGAGATAAAATCATAGACTAGCCTCAATTCAGTGCCACACTGCCGGAATTGATCCCATTCATTTTTTAAAGATATGTACTACGTATACTTCAGTTTGATCAGTTCCTGCTAACTCGAAACAAAATGAGTCGCGTCCTTCTTTAAGATAACACAAATAGGTTATAGGACGCTCGCTCGTCCAAGGCTTCACAAAAATGATATTTTAGGCGGTTAAGATTACACAACGAACGTGTAGTTAAAATGTGTGCCACTGAAACACTAATTGCTTCCTGGCACTACTACTACTGAAAATATGAGAATAAGATGAGCAAACGTTATCTTTTGTCTTTTCTTTTGCCAGGTGTGGTTCAAAGCCTGCGAACAGTCGTTCTTCTCTTTGGGAATTGGGTTCGGTTGTCTAGTCATGTACTCTAGCTTCAACGATTTTAAACACAACGTGGGAAGGTGAGTGATCTACAACCACATATTTTAATATTCACTTAAATGTTCTGACATTAGGGTAGCGAAATATTAATCTTAAGTAGAATTAGTGAAAAGACGCGGTAACCGAGCTTTTTACTTCTTTTTCTTTTTTGGTTGCTCAAGGTCGATTTATTTCTATCAACACAATGAGTGCAATAACACGCAAGTTGAAACCACCAACTACAAGGCGATTAACTTGAAAGATCAACGCCAAACGTTAAGAGACCAATGTGAAAACACGTCGACGTTCCCGTTTCTGCTCACATATCCTGTACTGCATCCTATCTGTTGTTTAACAATGATTCTTTGATTGATCGAACCTGGGAGCGTAAATGCACGCTCAGAATTTGTCTTCTAACAGCAAGAGCACGTTACGTCTGGTTCATATTTCATATACGTCATGTATAGGGTCCCCCAAGTGGACCTTCCGCAGTAAAACGAGCCAGAAAAATCTGCGCCCGCACATTGAAAGCTTAGTCCTTTACCGAATGTGCGCCGAGCATTTAAGTTTTGCTGTGTGAAATATCAAGGTGCAGTTCTCTTGTAAAAACAAGGCAAAAGAACTTGTAAAGATTGGACGCGTTCGCAGACGATCGAGTTATGTGTGGCGCCATCTTCCGACAGGCGCCTCGAGCGGACGACGCACTCCGTTGTCTGCTCGCTGCGTCTATCGAGAGATGGCGCCACAAGTAAATGTGTCGCTAACTCGGTCATCTGCGAACGCGGCCAACCTTAAAATTAGCAAGGTGTTTGCTTTTTTTTTTTTACAGAAAGGGGATTACGTTTTGAAATTTCGCATGGTGCTACTGCCCTGCTCAGTGCACATTCGGTGAAAGTGTGAGCTTTCTATGTTCAGGCGGCGATTTTTCCGGCTCGTTTTACAGCGAAAAGTCCTCTTGGGACACCCTATATATTTCCTCAAATAGCCATAGTCACTGACAGCATAATAAACGCAAGGCACAGTGAATCCCGAGCACCTGATTTTCGCTCCGCGGCCAATCATATTGCGTCATTAGCCAATATGAACGCCTAAGAGCGAATCACAAAGCAGGAAGCACAAACATTATAAGACACACCCTACGTTTCTATCATCTATGTGTACGTGCGCTGTATCATCTACGTATCACCTCTGTATACGTGTGTGTTAACGTGTATGCATATGTGTACCTCAATATACAGTATATTCTTCGTCTAAATATTTCCGTGAAGTGTTCCCATTGTTACGATTTGAATTTCACCGTTTCAGAGACGCTTTTCTCATCAGTATCGCGGACACCATTACAAGCGTCCTGGCTGGCTGCGTGGTATTTGGCACACTGGGGTCGTTGGCCCATCAGCTGGGAACCGATGACATATCCCAGGTTTTAAAAGGAGAATCAGGTGAACAATTAGGCTCAAACTATTCAGATAGTCCAATGCCGAGCGTTAAAACGGCGTAGCAGGTCTCTGCTTGTGGTGCTTGGGAAGAAAGATGTTATTAATATTATTGTTGCCATATTACTAAAATTACATAAAACCATTCAGAATAATATTGCTATATAAAATCGACATGTTTACTCAAGCTTGATAACTAACGTGTTTTTTTTTTCGAAAATGATTTACTTAACAAAGTGAAATTCTAAGGTTTATGGCAATTGATTCTTCCGATTTAATTTGATATTAAGAAGTGGGCACAGTTTTTAGATGTAAACTAAGGTCAATTATAAGAGTCATCATACTTTGCAGGTGTAATATGGGTTCACATGTATGTATATACCGCCGGACGTTTGTCGGCCCTAATGTCGTCTGGTGCCTTAGCTGTAAATGAGCAATTAAGCCAGTGCAGTACAACCACTAGCCTGGGTCTTTAATAAATACGGTATGGTACTAGTCTATGACCATCGGTCTAACGTGCATACTTTCGTAGTTACAAAGTTTGTGCCATAATAACGCTCTTAATATGGATGTTAACCCAGAATTTTAAGTTCAGTTGAGGTATAATTTGTTAATGACACGAGAAACCACTCTTGTGACTGAGTACTTCGTATAGTCAGTCAACAAAAGATATGAAGTTAGACGAAACGTTCACATCATGTGGTTGACATGTAGATATCATTCGGTAGTACAGAAATAAACCCAAACCTTCAACTTTGGATATGCTCGCGCCTGATATTGTGTTGTCAGTCGTTTTATACGTTCTTTTATCGCAGATCTTGGCCTGGCCTTCGTAACTTATCCAGAGGCTCTCAGCCAGATTTCGTTCATTCCGCAGTTTTGGTCGGTGATGTTCTTCCTCATGCTTTTCATGCTTGGACTGGGAAGTAGTGTAAGTAGAATTGACATGCGATACGGTCGTCTAAGAGAAATAAAACGCAATAGGCTATTTTATGAGCAAAACGTTGCATACAACAGTATGTAAAATATGCCAAGTAAACTTTGAGAAATAACTACTAAATACATGAACTGGCCCATCTTCGAATTTCTGGCGCAGTTCGTTCTTGCCGACATGCCAGAATATTGTATTTCTATCACGCGGGAAGAAGTCGTCTACAGAGCATAATCCGGTAATATACATGCATATCAGTTTCGTATTCCAAATAAATTTTGTGCTACCTCGCATCAATCATTACTATACTTTGTTTTATTTCACCTCGAAAGTGCAGCGGACATTACAAGCGGTTGGAGCAAGTCAGGCAGTCTTAAAAGCACAACGTCACGGCGTCTGTTACCTTTTTGTGTTCACGTGCGCTATCTATCAATCGCTGAAACAATAAAAAGTTGAAAATGGGTTGCACATACATTGTTTTTGCTTTTAGCATATCTGTCCGTGCTTGCACACTCCTAGCGCTTGATTGCGCTATGAGTTATAACAAAACAAACTATAGTAGGTGTACAGACCTCTACTTACGATAAAGGCTACTATCCAACATTTTATATGCGAATTTACTTCCTAATTGAAGGGTAAACATTAAATTAATAAAACTCCTAGAGCAGGAACTTCTATGAGGTCCGGAATTGATTCCGGACCTTATAAAATTCCTAGAGACCTTATTATTATCCTACACGATAATAATGAGGTCTCTGGAATAGTTTCAGCAAAAGCAATGTTTTGACAGTTATAAAATGTAATTATCTTATTTAGCATGTTACCCCTCAAGGCAACATCACAAACCAACTGGAATAGTTTCATTAGGACTCGCTTCACCGTTGAAAACACAACTTAATAGAAATCATAAGTATATGTCCCCATTTTGCCTTCTAGGTTGGAAGTGTGCAGTTGGTAACGACCGTGCTCACGGACCAATATCCGGGATGGAGCAAGTGGAAGAGCCATATCTCTCTACTTTTCTGCGTAATTTCATTTGGCACTGGCCTTGTCTTGTGCACTGATGTGAGTGCTTCATTCACATTAGTTTCTGCTGATCGATAAAACTTCAGCTTTCATTGCCGATACAAAAATGCTAAATGTGTTTTAGTCATAGCAAGTTAAGCCGGATGAGACTGAAACTGTTTTTCTTTCATTCTTTCACATATTTTAGTCACTTGGACCCTTCTTGTAATGGCCCTCAAGAGAGGGCTTAACCGCATTTTCAGAAAAACAAATAAAAAAAGTTAATAAAAAGGTAAATGATGTCTTCAGCCCTCATAGAATGCTTCAAGGGAGATGATTATGTGGTTAATATTTTTGAACATATATATTGCGAGCAAGCTAAATTCAAAATTACAAGTTTGGATAGTAAAGCATTGCTCCTCAAAGAGGAAATTATGGTTAATTAGTAAGCTAAATAACTAAAAGTTTCAGCCAACTTTCTATTTTTTTCTTGGGGGGAACGGGCGGATTAATGTCTTTGCAGAATTGACGGTTGACCTAAATTTGGTCCAGACGCGCGGTGAAATGTTGATAAATAAATTTGTATTTGGCAGCACGGGCGAAGGATGTCGACCTTTTACAGCTCTTCAAATTGAAGCTAAGGGGAAAAGAGCGCCAGTGATACAACATCTCGGCCCTCGGCAGGTTTCGAAAGCAGAACCGGCTGCGATAGCACCGCTGTTTGACAGTGTAGTTTCGGACTGAAACCGTGTACAAAGAGTGGCATTTCTCACTCCGTGGCGCCCGCTACAAATTTTTTAATCGATATTTTACCTCCCGGCTAGACTGTATTGAGGTGGAGCATCAGTTCTCCCACTACGTTATTCCCCAAGAATAAATTATAAATTTATTTAAGATGTTTTAGGTAATTTGTTCACGAATAACCCATTTCATTTCTTTTCTAATTGCCTTCATATCCCCAACTTAACACCAGGGTTAAAATTACGCTCAAGTAAATTCTTTTATTTTTAAATTCTGGAGCGACCAAAAAATCACCATTTTACTAGAATAAGGTAGCTTGAGTGCTAACGCCGTCCACTTATTTTGATTTGTGCGTTTCGATACTGTTTCCGATAACCTTTCGGTTCTCGCAAAAGTAAATTATTGTCACAATTGTCTAACCGCACATTCAATAATTTTTTTATGAAGCGCAGCTCTTAGGCGCCCATTTCCGGCTAGAGCCGGCGTCGCCGTCGGCGTAACCGCGCGGTGCATGATGGGTAAATTTCCCCGCTAAATTTAGCGGAAAATTTTCTCCGCCCCTTCCCCCCTCAAGGTCACGTGACCCCAAGCCACGTCACCCCCCCCCCCCCCTGAGTCACATGACCCCCCCCGTGCCTTACCTCCTCCTCAAACACTGCGCTCTAATTCGGCATTACAGGGACTTGTAAACGGCTTTCATTTTTTTCGGAATTTCGTTTTGTGGCACTGTTTAAATCGCGGCGATCAATCAGGCTTAGCGAGTCTTGCCGATAACGCATCCCCTCAATTTTATATAACCGGGGTCCTCGTATGCCAAACAACCGATCAAAACTAGCATACATATGTTTATGAACAAGAAGCTAAAGGTTTGAATTGAAAATGCAATTTCTTTTTCTAGAGTGGAAACGCCATCAGGCTGCTCTTCGACAACTACGGTGTTGGCCGAGCGTTGTTTATTTACGGTAGCTTGCAAGTTGTGGGATTCGTCTGGATTTATGGTAAGCGGATACTTTACTTTCAATACAGCATTGACACAATACAAATTTGTATATTTTTGGCAGTAGAAACTAGTTTTTTCTTACACGTTCTGCACTGCGTTCAAGGTAGAACTTGTTTATGTCAAAGAAAAGCTGACTTCGATGCTCTTATTTATGCTTCGGAGATAACCCCGTTGCTGAATTCAGATGCGGAACCCATTATCAACCTAACAACGAAGTATGGAAATTTCCTACTTGGCGAAGGTCATGCATTGCATCACGGCCCTTCTTTTTCAGTTTTTGTTGCAACCATTCGGAATACTCACATTTTCATCCATGATTATTGTTTTTCAGGTTTCAGAAATATAATTGAAGATTTTGAGTTCATGCTCAACAAGAAAGTCTCTTGGTACTGGAAGATTACTTGGGGATTCATTACTCCAGTTTCTCTGATTGTAAGCAAACCCTTTTGCAATAATTCTTATATAATATATAAAAAAACTAGAGTGAGTTTGTAAATTCAGCGGGTTATCTTCTTTTTCTTTTTTTAGTGGTAGTAGTTTCGTCTAGCGACATCGCTTTTAATGTATTTTGTTTTCTTAAATAAAAATGAAAAGTTCAACAAACTTCACGGCCTAAGCTCACTGCTATTTGGAGTTGGGCAAATAAAGTCGCATTTGCATTCAACTTTTTTTAAAATCTTATGTAGGCAGCATTCAACAATTTGCGTATAGCCACCACGCGTTTTTGTGCGGATGTATAGAATTGTATGTCTTCTGCAGCGGGTTGGGCTGTTTGGCTAAAGTTGGTAAGTGTATTTGGGCAGTTAAAAAAAAGCTTAAATGTTAATCATAAACATATATTTGTTTAGACTTTTGCTAAATGCGTCCTCTGTGCGCCTCCATCCTGCTGTTTGTGTGGGCAGATCGTCTGATGGTCAAGCATTGCTGAGGTTGTGGGTACGCCTCAGCAATGCTCGACTATCAGACGATTTACCCACACCAGCCGCAAGATGGCGCCGCTCAGACAGAGGCGCACGTACTTGCAACGTACTTGCAAACGTCTATAACACGAGAACGAAGAGGATTCCACTGCCCGCTTGTTCAGGTTACAAGAAGTTGCCAACGCCGTTGGTAAACCACAGGGCTTGAGCAGCTGAGCTCAGGCTTCGCCATCAAAACGGTTTCTAAATTATTCGTTCTTTCCTTCAGTCAATCTTCATCTACGGTACTGCAACGGACGGCGGATCGTCCAGTTTGCCTCCAATTGGTCAGACAATCGGTTGGATAATGGCCGGCATTGCCGTCGGCCAGATAGTACTTTGGATGATCATCACCTTCATCAACGCAAAAGGCTCAAGCGTACTTGAGGTATGAGTGCATTTACGGAGGTGCCAGTGTGGCGTTCATGATTAAGCTATTCACAGCGTCATTTTCCGTGTCACGTAGTCTAGATTTGATGTCGATTCATTGTGAAAAAAAAAAGATGTAAATAACTTGTAATATAAAATATTTTATATTTTTTATATAATCCAAAGACAGGAAGAAAATGCCGTGAACTTTCTTTATCAGCAGGCGACCAAACTATTTGCCTGTAAACATGGTTCTTGTTCGAGCAAATGAAAAACATGTCACCTGTTGAATGGTTTTAGTTTGACCGAGCACCCCGTACTCTCACTTCCCCGCTGCATAGGCTGACGTCATCGCTTGGTGTTGCTCATACCTTAGCGAAAACTTGTAAACTCCGAAGACATTATACTCAGATATTTACCCTGTTATGTGGTATCTGGATGTGCGACTGAAGTAGGAACGGTAAAAGCTTTTTCATAAAAAGGTAACAAAATTAAATGAATCTAAAGACAGCGTTCAAATTGCGAAATACTTAAAGCGTTTCCCGCCATGCGTGTCGGTTCGTTTCATTCGCAGCCCTGTCAAATAGAAACTACTTCACGGCAGAGCTCTCTGTTAGCCGTAACTTTTTTCAAGGTTACAGGCTTTCGAAAGAAAAGAAACCACGAAGGATGTCTGTCGTCCTTGTAAAACCGCCTGAGATTATATTGCGTGGATGTAACAGTACTAATAAGATTTTTTTTTAAATCTTATTTTTGTGCTGGTGAATAATGCCGCTATTTTTGCATCCCGCATAGTGAATACATGGGCAGGTTGCTCTTCAGGTCCGATGGTGTTCGTGACTTGATTGGGGAAAGGAAATAAGGATACATAGTCTCTTTTTATTTGGTGTATTCCTTCCCGATCGGAGGGACACACGCCATAGTGGACTTGGTGGTTTTAATGCATTTCTTCGTTTTGTTTATTGCAGAAACTGAGAGCGACGTTCTCTCCGACGCCCTCGTACGGTCCGAGGGACCCAAAAGTCTGGAAGGAGTGGAAAGAATGGAAATTCAACAAGCGCAACCCTGTGTCCGTTACGTCACCTTACAACATCAGCGGCCAAGTGAATCCTTCGTATCACAGAGACGAAGACGATTGATTACAGTGGCGGTCTTAGCTGTGATATTTCATTTTATTATCATCATCTACAGTGTAAACGCATGTTCATATCGCATTTGATGCCAAGTGAGCGGACATCTAGAGAAGTAAAAAAATGTATATGTAATCTCACTTTGATCTCACCTGAGGAGTGCGTCTTTAAAGTAAACTATGACTGCTCGCATCGCTCTGAAGTTGCACGTTCATCACCTGGTAACTCAAAATCTTTATAACTCCAAGCGGCTTCCTTGGGTAAAAAGGTGTCATTCTAGTTTGGCTTAAGAACTGAGTTTCCCAAGTCAGTCTGTTTGCTTTCGCCTCTATTCCTTCGCGCTGACATTCGATCTTTTGAGAGAGCGTCAGATTGCTAAAGCTAGCTTGAACAATGAAAGCCATACGATAATCAGTGCTGGGTACATTTTAAAGCTTGCTGAGAGTCGTTGAAAATCACTGAAATCAGTACATTTTAGACATATATAGAGCGCTTGGAAAGCACGATAGTGCGCTACAGTTACCACTGTGCAACGGGTGCAAAGCTGGCGCTGCGGAAACGCGCGAGGTAAGAGACAGAACCGGCGAGGGCGCGTTTTTGCACCCAGAGCCTTGCGCCTGTTGCGCGACTTGTAACTTTAGTGCACCACGATGCTTCCTGCGATCTTTAAGACTTTCTAAAGTTTACTGATTTAGTAGGATTCGATGACGCGCAGCAAGTTTGTAGTTGGAACCATATGTTTATCTTTGCTAAGTAAAAAAAAATTATTAACAAAATACTAGTTGATTACTTGACATCGTGACGATTAGCCTCGTATTATGTTTTACTGACCGTATAACTCACCTGCGAAGACCGCATTTATGTTGCGTTAACAACTTAAAAAAAAAAAACAAGATTTGTAAAGCATAAGCATACACCCTGTATATCAGGAGGCGAGCGTTTGGCCGTATGTGCCTTCATTGTTTAGGGTGAATGTGCCAAGCGAGGTTTGGATAGAGGCATAGGACCAGGCGCTCAGTATGTGGAAAACTACAGCTCGGGACACAAAGAAAAAAGCAAATTTGTCGGGTACAAGTCTGGAGAGAAAATTGCCACAAATAACTGTTATGCCTTATCTCCACTGGAGTCAGACCATTTGATACGTGAGAATGTGAGAATCATATGTCTGGGAAAAACCACGAAGGCAACTACCCGATGTCGATCGATTTGTTTCTCACAATCGGTCACTTGGTTCACGTTCCTTTTAGCGGTATCGCAGTATCCCTCCATCAAGTGCCTTATGGTCGACTTGCACCTTCCCGAAACGACTGCCATGTTCAGGAGTCCATCAACATATTTTATTTTCAAATTTGAATTTTAAACACCCCTCTAAAGACTAGGACTTTTTTTGTATATCTTTGTTTGGTCATTTTTATTCTCCCCGTCACAACTGGCATTTTGTCTTTATCAAAGAGTGTGCTCTCGTTAATTTTTTTTTCTACTTCAGCTTTCTTCTCCTTCTTCAGATCTCCTCTTTGACAGGTTTTCTTTTTCATTCTTAAAGTCTCACTCTTTTGTAGTTGTTTTTCTTGCTTACGCCAAGCGCATCGCTTTTTTTTTTTCGACAACCAAATCTCGTAAGAATTACTTGGCGCCGCGTATGAACATATCAACAATACGCAAAACTTTCTTTTTCTTGAGGTTAAAACGGGTATAGGAATGTTTTAGAATGTATAGAGAACTGGTCGGAATTGCCAAAAACATGAGGGATCAAATTTCCTGCGAGAGTTGTCAAGGGTTAGAATTAGCGTTACTATTTGAATATCTCAGAAGTCGCAAGATGATTCGAAAAGAATATTACTAAAATCATCGATCTATAATATCGCATTACATATGCCCTTCTACTAAGGTTGTTATTGCAAAATTATTTGTGAGTGACAATATTTTACGAAAGGCCTATGCCTTGAAGCGAGTAAATGACTTATAAATGTTGTATAAATAAGATTATGGCTTTTGTTAGCAGTCGATAACGTCGAGACCGTGTTTTTGCACCATGTTATGTGCTTCTAGTATGTTGTGTACTTGTGACTATTAAAACACCCTGATCGTCATTGTGTCAAGTAATATATTTTTGTACACATCCCATAGCCCTATAGGGCTAAAAAAATACAAAATGAAGGCATAAATATTTTATTTTTGGTTCATGCAAGATGTTCTTTTTAATTTAACATTTGTTCGCCCATGAAAGATGTTCTTCTTAATTTAACATTTGTTCGCCCATGCAGTACGTTAATAGTTTTACTTTAACACTTCAAACGTGACTTTTTCTTGCTCATGAAGTTATATTTGATATATTTTAATAAAAAGGCGAGTGGTTTCATTTTGTGGGCGTCGTGTTTCATAAAACTGTACGTTAATTATCACAATATGCTTCTCAGCCATACTCCACGAGCTAACCCCAAAAGCTAATGACGGAGTACCAGAGTGCCAGAGGCGCTCCGTGAATAACAAACGCACGGCTGACTGTATACGTTGCTGAAGGGCGTAAACTCGCAGCAGCAACTGAAATCAAACAATGATATGACGTGATAGAACACTCGTCGGCGTGGGTATTTTAATGTGCCTCCAATTTTTTGTATTGCGTATTCAACAATTCCTTTAAAACATCTTAAGCAATTTGGTGTACCTTGCTTTCTCTGTAACTACAACGGACATAGATATAAAACGGTTTCCAACTGCGGCACATGGAGTCAGATTGCAAACATTAATCTGAGCATAGTTGTGCAGACAATTTTGTTATGTATTATATTTGGAAAACAGTAGGTAAGGAGTACTGAAAAGTCACATGATAAAATCTGCAGACGAAAGATTATTGCTCCTATCAACTGCATGTTGTAGCTACGAGCAAAAGTAACATTTTGATATCTCCTAGCTTATTTTATCTACTGGGTGTCCCAAGTAGCGGCCAGGCTCTTTAAATCGACCGCAAACTTCGGTTTCTTAACCTATCGCACTACGATTTTGTGCAGCGTTGCCCACAGATGCTGCATTTGTTTTTGGTAAGATTTGCAAAGAGTGAGCTTTCCTGAGGAAAAAGTAAAGAAAGAAAAAGGCTTAGCTCCTGCGAAAACGTTCAGCTAAGCCACCGATCTTCGACAATACGGTCGCTGGGTCGTCACGGGAGACAACGAGACGGCGCTTCACGCGGTATTAACGTCACCGCCAACTTTAGTAAAACTGTCCCCCAACGTTTAGCGGGCATAAGGCGCCGTACATGCCGCCGTCTTGACGTCCGTAACGATCTGTCTTCGACGTTAAAAGCGGCGCGCGTTCCGCACGGCAGCGACAGTCTGCAGAACCAGAAAACAGGCGTTCCGTAACGTTACAACTGTTAGCTGCAAAGCCAAGGTCGACGTGACCTCACATCACGAGAACTTACAATCTGTCCTTTAAACCCGGGTCCCCCAAAGACGCATCCTATGTTAATCGAGGGAATGGCGACACTCACGAACGTGTTGCGGTATAATAGTCAGCATCGTGATCACGGTTGCATTGGCCAAACCAAGACTGACACTGCAAAAAGCAACGCGCCGCTGTTTGTAGTCGGAAGAGATCGTCTGCTAGCTACGACGCGTCCTTGCTTGTTCGTAGGCGGCAGTTGGCGTCGCGATTGCTTGCGCCGAGCTCTTGTCATCCCGTGCGAAATCGGCGACCGTGTTGGCCGAAGACCGCTGAAAGCCGCTGCCGTGGTTCCACAGCAGCTAAAGAACACCTGTTGCAGAACCCAGGTACCCTCGGGAACGCTCTCCCACCGCCGCCCGTTTTACGATCAGGCGATGCACCGAAGCTGGCAGTGCGGTCGATGCACGGTCAATCGTCGCGCCAATCTATAGATTGGGGAAACCGAAGTTGGTCCGTAGGTCGACGTACAACACCGACTTCGCCGTTGCTTAGCGTTGGGATTAGCCGACCCGTGTAAGGGGGACCTGCGAATGGCAGTTTCCCAAGGGTCGGGCTAGCGGATTTCCTAGCAAATTCACCGGTGGATCTTGCCGGCGGCGTACACAGGGGGGGGGGCCGAAGGGGCCGCGGCCCCCCGCGAAATTTTCGAGGGGGGGGGGGGGGGAGTCGGCGAGGTCACTAACTCTCGGGTTTATCAATATCAAACTTCGTGGAGAAGTTGTAAACAAAAAAAGGAAATAAAAAGGGAAGGGAATGCAATATGCCATTTATGCCATAGTAAACACAATAAAAAATGCGTAGTTTTAACGCCTTTTATCTAGTATGACTGGAGAATAATCAATTAACAAATATATTCCTTTACTTCTACTTTTAATGCTTCGCGAGTGCCCCATGTCCCTCTCGCGGAGCCGCCAAAGCTGGTTTGTCGTCGCCACGGAGCGGCCCCCGAGTCCCCTGTCTTAATTGTTCCTCGAGGACCCCCGCTCTGGGTGCGTACCATGCGCTGTGCTTCGCTCGAGCGCAGCGGGGCCCCTCGATGTTTTGTAGCCTTTTTTTTATTTTGAAAAGAAGCGTCGGTACTGCTCTTGCACCCCGACGAGGGGTTTTTCTTGGAAGCGCTGTCCGGCTGACGGTCGACAGTTAGGGCGAAGGTTTTTGGGAGTTTTCGGGGGTCTAGGCACGTGTCCTTTCTTAATTGGATTTTGTATTGTCTGTTTGTTTTGTACCGCGTGGCTCCCATTGGTCTAAAAAGAGCGATATCTGATTGGCTCCTCGAATGGCGGGAAAAGTCTTAGCAAAGTGAATATAGGCGCCTAAATGAGCGGGATTTGCGGTTCAAGGTTCGAGTACGGAAGTTGTCATCGGCAGTTTGAGAACCGCGCGAGATAGGGGCGCGAGTGTGCGACCTGCTGCCTCAGGACGAGAGCCAAGTGCAATATGTGAGTGTGTAAACCATTTTACATCGTCCCTTTGTTGCGCTGTGTGACTTCCTTGACTTTCGCGTAGGTGAGCTTCTCTCTGTTCCGCTGAGGGAGCGCAAGCCTCTTCCGCGGGGCAGGGAGGAATCCCATGAGCTATGCAGACGATATGGCCAGCATCTCTTCACGAGTTGATGGCCCGTAAGGGGTTCACCCAAGGGTCTTCGCGCGTGCTTCGTGTCACCCTGGGGCGGGGCGTGGCGGGGGCCGCGGTTGCGGGCTCGGCTGCGCGGGATGCACCACACACAGCGGTGCGCTCGCGGGTTTGGGCTTGTGGCTGGGGCCTCCGCCGTGGTCTGCGTGGGGGTGGGTTGGGGCACAGCCAGTCGTTTTATCTTCCCCTCTAGGTTCTGATCATTAGTTGTTTCCACACGTGCAGATTTGTTATTCTTATCTTGTAGTTACGACTACTGTTTGTTTATGTTTACACCTACTCAGCGGCGGGCTAGCAGGCGCACATGCGTAAGGGTACTGACCTTTCTGTCTAGCCTTGCACGACGCTGAGTGGGCAAACTTTCTCGTGCAAATAAAAATTATTATTATTATTATTATTTTGTGAGCGGACTTCGGGAACCTTAGAAATCGACACCGACGAACAAATCACGTGAGACTTTTGTCGGTTAGATCAGGTTAAGATAGGGAGTAATTTATGGTGGAGCAGCTTTCCACTGTTTATCGTCTATCCATCAAGGTGTTCCGCGTTTCTACATATGCATCATTGTTTTATCAGCCCTGCTGACTGGAGGCTTCATGCATTGGAGTCGTGCTTTACAAAATATTTGTTTTTATGATTCTTGTTTTCTGCTAACTCTGGTGTTTTCTTTTGACGTGACTTGTAAATAAAAAAGTAAAATGAAAATGCCTTCCTGGTGGGGAATTTCCGGGGCATCATTTTTATGTATCATAATCATCCCAAAACCAAATGACAACTTTATTTTAATTACTTAATAGAAGAATGCATAGTTATTAGAAAAAAAAACTTTCTTTTCTTTTTATCTTGTCCCCCTTTACTCTCGTTGGTCCGGCCCCCCCTGAAATGAAATCCTGCGTACGCCACTGGATCCTGCTGTAATTTTTTTCACCCTTTTTCTGTATTCTGCCCGCCAGGGTACGTCGACGCCGTTGGATACAGTTATACACATTACTCTTGGAAAGAAACCATATCCATATCACTCATGGAATGAACCGCATGCCTATCACCCGTGGAGGAAACCGCATCCATCGTTTCAACGACACGCACATATCGCAGCCCACGCATCGCTACTACGAAAGCCCAGAGCGAAGAACAACCGGCGACGGCGGGAACGGCAACTGAGCACGCCCGCATTCCACCGCACCGTGGCGCAACACCGCCTAGATAACAAAGCCGTAGTGCTGCATGAGATGGCATCATCAGAGAAGGCCATCGCTGGACACTGATTAGACACGACAATTACGTCAGTGTTAGGCTCAAACTTGACTCGAAACCGAGCGCTGACGCAGGGCTCATTTCCAATCTGAGTCTAGCGTTGACCTTTTCTGATTACGCCATTTCATTAAGCACTAAACGGCTTTGCTATCTAGGGAAGGTAGTCTTGTGCGAATAGTGGATTTTGAGTTCGAAGCGAATTCGAAGCGAATACTGGTTTTGGCCGAATATTTTAGATTCGAATATCGAATAGTTTTTCCACGCCTTTCACTACCATTGCGTAATGCTCTGACGAAAACATAGCTAAACTTGTGAAGGCTGTTCCAGCTGTTCATTTATAAGCTAAGTTTATCTATATTTTTGAACTGTGTCTTCATAAGGTCTGATGTCTTGGGATGGCAACTAAATGACGGATTTGTATATAAAATGAATCCTAGAGAGATTGCCGACCAGCGGCGTAGACTTTCCATTTTCCCGGAGGGCAGGCTGAGAAGTTCTCCGGGGGGGGGGGGTGTTGCTGCGCGTTATCTTGTCGCCAGAACTGGAGATTGAAGCTAGCGAAAGCACGCTGGGATTCCATTTCCCATGTATTTTGTCAATAAAGGCAACGTGGGCGTTATTTTGTTTGCATGCCACTACCAGAAGCTCGTTACATGCCACGTAAACAGCGTCTCGGTAAGGATCATGGCCCGACCCCGAAGAGGGAGAGGGGGGGAGGGGCTCTGCCCTCCCCCCCGGCTCTTACTAGGGGGGGGGGGCACGAGCCCCGTTGCCCCCCGAAGTCTACACCTATGTTGCCGACTATACCCAATTGATTGAATTTACAAATCTTGTGAGATAAAATATTCCTTCTTTAATCTCGAGTTAAAAAAGAAATAATTGCACATGTTGAACGCAGGTTGTAAGGGCATCTCTGCCTAAGTTTATTTTTGAAACTTTTACTACAATGTAGATATACACATTCACAAAGTTTCCATTTATTCCCAAATTCAGCCGGCACACGTGCACCATCCCGCTTTGAATGTATGCTTTTCTTCCAAGCACGCAATTGCAATACTCATAGTTTTTCAAGTCTTCATCGCGGCGGGTTATCCCGTTCAGTGCGCTTCTCACCAAGCACTGATGTAATGCAGAGAAGCAACACCCGCGGAGCTCGCTTTCGCGGGGATTGCTTCTCCGCTATGCACCAGTGCTCGGGAAGAAGCGCACTCGACGGGGGTAACCCATCGCAGATCAACACTTCGAAAAACGCGAATAGTGCAGTTCTTCTCGAAGCGAATATCGAATAGTCTATTATTCGAAACTACTATTCGAAATTTCGAATATTCGCACAACCCTACTAGGAGGTGTTGCGCGGCCCTCCTTCTCACTGGCTCCCCATCAGCTGTGCGCTTGACTTTGCCGAAAACGAAAGGGCTCGTTTTGACGGAAACTCGGTGGTGACTGTCAGTTTGTCAGCGCCAGGGAGAGAGGGACAGCTTGACACGTGCTGACGTCAGCGGTTCAGACCAATGGGAGCATCGCACACGTCATCCTCTCCCCCTTTTTCTCCTTCTCTCTTCGTCGCTCAAAAACGAAAGACATCGCCGGGTTTTTGTCAAAACGAACGTTCTAATGCTAACGCATTAAAAGCACGTGTTTTGTCTCGCGTACCGAAAGGGTCCGTGATTGGGCCTCTTTGAATTTTGGTTTTATTAATGACCTCGAGTTAAGTCATCCTTCTGTACAGGGCCGTTTTTCCTGTCATACGACCGCGTCCTGTTCACATATGTCACACGCATTACCAATCAGATTAACCTTCATGAATGCCTGTCAGAAGTATCACCATGATGCACGAATTGGCAAATGGTTCTTAATGCTTCCAAATGTGTTCACGTGAGAGCTACCGAAAAAAGATACCGCCACTTTCTTTCCCCTACGTCATTAACAATGTACCATTGAAAAAAGTCAATGAATCGAAGTAACTCGGCGCAAAGCTCAGCTCAAGCCTGACGTGTAATTCACAAAGTAGTGAAGTAGTAAAAAGAACGTCGAGAAAACTGAGGTTTCTCGGCGGGAAACTTACGTCACTGCCCCCGGTAACAAAACTAGCAGCATACCAAAAGACTAATTGTTCCCATATCAGAGTACGAACTCACTGTATGGGATCCATGGTCTCAAATATGCCTTAACGCCATCGAAGACGTACAAAACAACGCGCTCCGATTTATTGATAAGTGCTACAAAAGGAGGTCTTACGGAGCTTTTTCGCCTACCTAGTCTGCTGCTCTTGGTCGCGCGTAGGAGAATCAACAGAGTTGTTTTATCAATTAACCTGCGGCCGGAGCGACATACCTATCAGTGATTATGTTGCACTTGACACAAACCGACCAACTCAAAAAGAAACAATAAAGCAATGCCCGACATTCTACAAAATTCCACTATTAACCCACATTCTCCACATTCAACAAAATTCCACTATTAACCCCGGACATTGCTTTAGAATTGTCTTACTAAACAACATTCAAGTGTTGTTGTCGTTTTTCTTTTTGTAAATTTTGACATTTTCCGTACTGAGAGTGTGGTGCCAGTTTTTGATTTACCTGTATTTTTGTTTGCTAGTATGCTTTTTGCCATTGCCTTGTTTATTATATGTTATGTTACGCCATACTGGGTGGTTGTAGTTGCCTTGGCCTCTGTATAGGCGCCCGGCAAATCCATAAATAAATCAATAAAAATTATGCACTGAAAATGTATAGCACGGTCACAAATAGAGTAATAAAAAACATTCGATGAAGCAGATTTCCAGATGTGTCATTTTTTCTGGACCTTGAAACTCTTATTATATTTCCCTAGAGTACATCGATCCCAAATTGAAAGATTCATTCATTCACGGCACTGTTCTACATTGCTAAAAAAACTAAACTACCTGCAAAGTGCAAAAAAAAAAAAAGCTGATTGACGTTTTAGCTTCAATTTTTCTGCATGAGCGGTGCTATAGTACGTGATAGCCAGCTTTTATCGTTTAATAACAGAAAGCGTGTCAATGGCGTTTATTCTAAATTCCTTTGAATTTCTTTTTATCTGCAAGGACAGCGTTATAATAGCATTTAGAAGGCTATTACGTACTGTCATTGGATTAAGTGGGCGTTCTTACTCGTTCATTCAAATGTTTGTATAACGGCGCTTTAGTTTTTTTTTTGTTTTTTTCTTATGCGAAAGCGTTAACTATCATCATAGAGTGGAGCTGGCGGCGTCTGTTACCGCAGAAAAAGCGTGAAAGAAATACCCATTCTCCCATTGGCTGAGCAAAACAGCTCCTAGATAGCCATTGGCGGCCGCTTCACGGAGAGCGTGCGCTCAACCGCCGCTTGCCGGAGCGGGAGGGGGGGGGGGGGGAGCTACGGCCGCTTCACGAGGGTGTGCACTCGGCGGGGGGATCGGCGGCTGAGTGGGCTAGCGCACACCCGCTCGGAGCACGTGGAGCGAAAGCTCGCGCTGCAGAACCCAGGGATCCTGGGCTCAATCCCCACCCTGCCCGTTTCGATCTGGATGAGCATCGTACCGGCGTGCGGTCGTGTATCACTACTGCGTGGTGCACGTTAAAGACCCCAGGCTAGCTGGTTGTACTGCACTGGCTAAATTGCTCATCTACAGCGAGTGACTCGTCGCAACTTTAAATGGCTGACCAACTACAGGCTGTATAAATATCCCCACAACCCAATTTTTTGTGCACTCGGCAGCCTCGGCAGTAGCGAAACGTTGCCGTCCACGCCAGTACACTACAGACGAACTAAGAGAGCGGGAGAGCGGCAATCATGCTTTCCGGATTCAAAACTCATTAGAAGTGCTTAGGTGTCTTCGGGATTTTTAATGCGAAAGTATTAACTGTTTCATGTAGTGAACTGGCGTTATCCGCTCTTGAAGCTGCTCCAAATGGAACCTAAATTTCCCTGTCTTATGAAATGAAGCCTTTCGTCTGTAGCATCGATTTGATGGATAGGCTCCCATCGGCTGGCGCGCATCATAGTTTCAAGGAGCGCCACCCCATGGCGCTGCGGGCCCCACGCCGGTAAAAGTAACACAGTGGCGAGCTCTCGGCCGCTTCTGCTCCTCTCGACGCCGACGAACATGGCGGCGCCTCAAGCATTCACATCGTCGATGGCCGCAACCTCGGCAGTAGCGAAGCCTGCCCGTCCATGCAAGTACACCGCAGACGAACTAAGGGAGCGGAATAACGCAGCACAACAAGCGAGGAGACAGGCAGCGAAATCCACCATCGTTGTCAAGTCTACGAACACACGGCGGGGGGAAGGAGCAGCTGCGACAGAACAACCATTCGGAAGCGTGAGGCGCCAGCGGATCGCGATTTAAAGCTCTCAGGCAGCAAGAGAACGAAGCCCTTGGACATTCATGCTTACGCATTCACATCTTATAAAAGTGCTTAGGTGTCCTCGGACTTTTTTTCTTCTTAGTCAGTAGAAGGCCTAAAAGTACCGGTCTTAACTACATTTGACCTTACTACACGAACCCCTTTAATACACAGTTCGAACGCAGGTAGGTTGATAAAATTTAAAATGACAAATTCTGAGTCCTATGAAAGCAATTCCTTGTACACATAGAGGAACAACAAAAAACACAAAAGTATGAGATTGGCTTTTATAGCTTTTTTTCCCCTTTTTTACATGGCACGTGTTAGAAGGAATGGAGGGGATGAGGACGATTCGTCACATGCGCACTCGTCACAGGACGATTGGTCACAGGACGACTAGTCACATAGGAACATTTGTCACAGGATAACTCGTCACGCGGGCAACTGGTCACATCGAGCGCACAGAGGACGGTAGTAAAATGTAAATTTCAACAATTGCCCACATTTCCTGAATAGGAGTTTTACGACTACTTACCACTGTGGCATAAAACAATGGTTAGAAAAACAAATCTTACAATACTCAACGTAGAAACGTTTTTGGCACTCACCCGCTTTTCCTTTCATCATATGACGAGTCTGCAGCAGGAATTGATCTCAGTTGAGTCCCCCGCGTGCGCATGCTGGCTTGAACGAGCAATAATCCGACTGGCAGCCAAATCGGTTGTTACGTTTGCCTTGCAGTACCTCGTCTGCGAAAAATTAAATCAGAAGTATCATTATTTTTTCTGTTGAATGTGTACGAGAACCCCTCGTGAAGCGGGATTCCGACATTTCGGTGTAGGAAGTCTCGGTGCAGAGCGTTTCTGTGCGGTCTTTTCGGTGCACTGACTTTTTGGTGTACGGACTTTTCGGTGCACGGACATTTCGGTGTACGGACTTTTCGGGTACACGAACTTCCCGGCATTCCGGTGTAAATATGTGGCTTGAATTATTTTTAGGATTACAATTGAATTTCTATATCTGCAACTGTATTTTTTTAACAGTTTGTAAGCTCTACATTGGTAAACTCAATTTTGAAGCAGCGTTTTTGGCTCACTGTTTTTTTTTTCTGGTCGTAGCCAGCGAATTTTATAAGATACAGAATAACACAGAAACTAACTTTTTAATATCATTAAAAGTGCGAACCTGAAACCATGGCCGAGTTCAGAACAAGGCAATGATCAAGGTTTTACAACGAAAAAACCAGAGTTACTCGCCGAACATTTGGTGCCAGTAATTCGATAAAACCATATAGCAAATATGGATTTCTAGAGGTAATTTTCTAAAATGCAACACCAGCCAAACTTGCACAAACTCCTGTCACACTATAAATCAATCAATCAATCAATCATTTTATTTCTCTTTCACATGAAAGATGGTAGCTGGGGCAAAAAGCTGCAGCATGTGCAGCTTGACAAGGCCCCAGCTCCAAGACAGCAGCGCGCGTACAGGGCTTTGTTCAAAAATCAAATCTAAAGTGAAAACATTCTTCAAGTTAAAAAAAAAAGAAAAAAAGACAATAACAAGATTTTAATGTAACATATGATATCAATTGGCACAGTACACAATACAACACGAAGCCTGAAGTTCACAACTTGACAGTATCAACATTAAAGCTTCAAATGGTAACCTATGGCTAAAATCTGTTTCAACATTTAACTTGTTCAAGAAAGATGGAAGCAAGTATGTAAGCGATGTCAGTCCATAGTTTGTCCGGGGTGGGTACACTCCACTCTTACTTCGCCGTGTGTTGTAAACACTAGTATTTTTATTTAAATTTGCTATTTGTAGAAAACAACTATGTTTATTTTTTTGCGCTGTTTTATAAGATACTAGAGGCGGTAGTGATGTAGGTGTGTTATCCTGACAACATTAAAACGGACAAAAAGAGCATCTGTATGGGAAAAGTAGGACACATTTGCAACCACTCTTAGAGATTTTTTGCAGAATTAGAAGTTTATTTATATTTTGAATGGTAGTGGTACCCCATACCAGGTGACAACATTGGAAATATGACTGCACGAGGCCGTGAAAAATTATTAACTTAACAAATGAGGTGAAAACTGTACGGTACCGGGATAGTGTACCAACCGCTTTTCTGGCTTTTTTTATGTATGTATTCTATGTGCTCATTCCATGATAAATTATCTGAAAAGATTACACCTAAAATCTTGAATGACTTTACTATCTCGATTGCCTCCCCGGCTATGGTGATATTTGGGTTAGAATGAACAGTCACGTTTTTGGCTCGAAACAGCATGCACTTAGTTTTGTTTATGTTAATACGTAATCTATTTATTTCTGTCCAACTATGTAGCTGCGAGAGCATTTGATTCGCCTTTTTTTCGATATCGTCAGAAGTAGTGCCTTTCAAAAATAATGTAGTGTCATCGGCGTAAGCTATTACTGTGCATTCTGGAACACTGTACTCCAATGTCATTAGAAAATAGAATAAATAGAGGACCTAAAACACTTCCTTGAGGTACCCCTGTATGTACATGTTTTTATAGCTGAACTGAATTATTGATTTTGACAAATTGTCTCCGTTCAGCCAGATATGACTTAAATAAATTGATACATGACCCCGAATACCATAGCATTGTAACTTTTGAAGTAGTATACTGTGGTTAACTAAATCAAGATGCCTTAGAAAAGTCGATATATATGGCTAATGTTAGTCACATGTAAAACTAATTTTGCATGTCCTGGTGGGGGACCCGGTCAACTCGCCGAAAGATTCGCCATTGGTGAGTAGAAAACGGTATTTTTCTAAGTCAACAGCTTCGAAAGACGACTGCTATTGAAGCTCACCAAAATGTAAATGGCCAGACAACAACCACGAAAAAAATCAATAAAACGGTGATAAAATTCGTTTATGTGTATTTCTGCCACCCAAAGTTCGGGATAAAAGTAACCTTCAAATTAATCGATTACTTCGGGAAAGTTTTTCTATCTCTTTTGTGAGGTCACTTTTTATAGCGGTCCACAAAACTTTGGAGGAAACAAAACATCATATTTTGATTGTCTATGCACCAAAAAGTCTGTGCACCGAAAATTCTGCACCAAAACGTCCTACACAGAAACACCCTACACCGAAGAGTCCTAAATTCTCGTAAAGCAGCAGAGCTCCACCTTTCTCTGTTGCGATCACCCCTTTCCTTTCGAATGAAGTCCGAGTTTAAAAATAGTCGCTCTTATATGGACCCTGAATTCACCGTTCAGGACGGAACCAGAAGCTAAAACGTTTGTTACAAATTTTTCGTCCTTTAGAAGCGAAAGACATGCTAAGATAAGGGATAACCCACTTCGTCCGGCCGAACTCAGCATTCATTGTTCGGGATCGAACCAGAAGCTAAAACGTTTGTTACAAATTCTTCGTCATTGAAAAGCGAAAGACATGCTAAGATAAAACGTGACCCGCTTTGTGCGCCCGAACCAAATGGAGCAATAGATTTTCTTGGGGATGAACTAGAGTGCCTTCATGTGCGCTTCGCATAGAGTGATGCCAACTGCCTGTTTCCCTTTCCCACACCCTCTTCCACCGCCATTTTGTTCCTCTCATTGTTTCCCCGTGCTCCGGAAAGTGGCCTTTGTGTCCATCGGTCCTCCCATCCGAAGGGGAAAATGCTAATCCTCCCTCCGTTGGGTTCCACAACGCTGCTCGGAACTTGTGAGATAAGGTGCTTGTTTCCGGGAGGGTTATAAGCCCCACGGATTATCGCCGAGAACCAAAATGGCTGCTGGTTTGTCGGCGAGTGGTACTACAAAGGGTGGCATCACCCTAGCAAAGCGCACATGAAGGCTCCCTGCGGATGAACTATTGTGAGACCGGTTACCCGCGTGACGAGTCATCCTATGACGAATGTTCCTGTGTGACGAATCCTCCTGTGACCAGTCGTCCTGTGACAAGTGCGCATGTGACGAATGGACCGTATTCCCTCGGGGTGACTATCCCTGGGGAGTGTTTGCTCGACGGAGCCCTGCTTTCTAGTCGCGACCCTTCCCCTATAGCGCGATCCAAACCAACGCGTTTTTGTGCGCGCGATAGTCGCGCGCTTCCCGGAAATTGTGTATTTCGTGACGTTTTTGCTGTTTCCGGTGCGCCTTCTGAGTCACAAGAGTGCGCGTTGGTTAGGAGCAGTGCGCTTTCGGGTGAGTGGAGAGCATCTGCGCCCGACGGCGAAGAAACGCGGAGCCATAACTGGTGCCCTTCGCCGATTGGCCAGGAGAGGAGCGCCCTGCTACGTCACAGGGCATTTGAAATCATCCAACTTTGTTATGCGCGCCCGGAAGGCGCAAGGAATCAGCGCGACGTCACGAAATATGCAAATTCCGGGAAGCGCACGACTTTCGCGCGCACAAAAACGCGTTGGTTTGGATCGCGCTTAAGACATCACCACAGGGGCGCGGTGAGAGCCGTCGTTGCAAGCGGTCAGAAATCAAGACGAGGTGATCGGTCATTGTACCGCAGTACGGCCCCACAGTACCGTCCGACGAAGAGGATCCCCAGCCAGGAACGTGCTCCGCGTCGTTTGGGAGCTGCTGTTTCCTGACTCCGGCAGTTATGGGCATTGTTATACCCCGGCTGTTCAGCGGCGTTCATGGACCACGGCAACTCGCGACCTTTCAAGCAGAACAGAGAACCCGGCCGGACTCAGGCCGATCCAGCGAACCACCAGCTTCGAGCGCCGTCGAGACCGACAACCGGTCAGGGGACTGCCTGCTCTTCGTCCATGGACAGCTCACCGACCAGGGACCGGCTGTCCCCATTCTCCTCGAGACAAGTTCCGAGGGCCCCGTGAGCCACACTAACCAAGAGCCCTGCGCCATGGTGAGCGAGCGACTGACAAATCATTTTCTTCGAAAACACGGGCGACGATGGCATTCTTGCATACACTCGCTTATCAGAGCACTCTACGGGAAGCCTCTCAGCTAAAATTACAAGTTGTTATCGTTGCGCACTGCTAAAATACCAAGAGATGTCGGAACTGAAAATTGCACAATTTACGCGAGCGTATAATTTGCGCGACGCACAAAACGTCCGCAAAGCGTATGAACGGCTGGTGACGCGGCGCGTATGGAAGGAGAACAGGCAAAGTAACCCAGAACTAACTTAATATGGCTCCTGAATAAGCATGACACAGCCCAAATACTGTTAGCGGATGACAAAAGAAAAGCAATAAAACAGTCATACGTTGGAGAAGATAGAGAGCCAAGCATACGGGCATAGGTCCCCGGTGTCGGTTGGGTCGAAAGATGGCGAAGTGGGCGTGGCCATGAGGTGCGCGTGGCGTGTCAGTGACGTAGTTGATGAGCTGTCCAAACGCGGTGGCAGCGGGCGCTAGGAGCTATCCTAGCCAATCCCGCTCTGTGGACGCAGCCCCTGATACGCTTTCCGCGCGTCGCTGTACCCCTCTCCAAGGTCACGTGATACTCGCACGGCCTTGGATTGCCTCCGATGGCTCGTAGCATCAGCTGTGGAAGAGGCAGTAGAGCCGTCATAACGGGCCATAGGAACAGCAAGGCACTGCGACGTGATGCTGTCTTCTCGATAAAGAAGCATCGAGAATTTTTTACACGGTTTGACACGGTTCCGTAGCATACTGTTGTGAGCCTAAATGTAAGTCCGATGCCCGACGGAAAGTTCAGGCGTTTCGTTTCATGAGATTCCGTCTGACAACGAGCTAAAGGAGACGTGGAGAAAGCGATCGCCAGGAAGGACTGGGTGCCAAACACGATGTCGCGGTACTTTGTAATAATAATAATAACAATAATAATATTTATTTAACTCGGAAAGAGTGGCGACACCACACAAGGCGAGGAGCCCATACCAGGGGGTCTGTGGTGATGCAATTACATGAGCGACAAGGAAATTTACTAGAAAAAAAAACACAATAACAACAAACAAAACAACACTCGGATGCGTGCCGCTTAGGACCGCAAGTGCGGTATTGGCACCCCGCAGGCGACACTTCCAAGACGGACTGTAAGGAAGGATCCGAGACGTGGAAACCTGCATTGGAATTTTTTCTGAAAGTAAAGTTATGGCATGAACAAACAGTTCTTCTGAGTTCCCGTTTATTCCAGAGTGTTTCAAACTGGATGAAATGGATGAATATCATCTGATTGTCTGGTTGTTGAACGCTACGAAATAAAAATATTTCTAAAGACGAGGACAAGAGGAACATAGGACAAGCACTTTTCTTGTTTTCTTCTTCTTGTGCTATGAACTTTTTTTTTGTTTTGTTTTCATTATTCTACAGCGAGGTAGGAAGCAAGTATTTGAGAAGGTGCGTGCTTTATGTAAACCTCGGACCGGCAGCTGACATTTCGCCAAGAGGCTTAGGTCAGCTGCAGTTTTAAGGTTTATTTTGTATTTTACTCTCAGGTCGATAAAGCGAGCACGTGAGTGATCTCTACCGGGACATGTTTCTGCTCCAGGACGGAAGGGCTGACACGAGATAACATGAGCTCTTAAGATTGTGTCTGGTATAGTCACATCACCAGGCTAACTGAGCATTTCATACTGTTATTTCACTTTTTCATGAATGTGGCAGATTTTAAATGCATCGTGAATCACATTTTTCGAACCTCGCAGTGTGCGGCGCTAAGCGCTATGGCCGTGGCGTCGTCTGCTCCATCCAGAGCCGTATATGTAGGGTTGTTCGTTTTCAGGTAAAACCCGATTTTACCTGACTTATACACCCCGAACATGTTTCAGGATAGTCGGGTTAAACCCGATTTCTCCCCGAATTCCAGAACCACATAACCAACCTATTTATTTTTATGCCACACGGAGTTTGCGGTGCCCATGCGCTAGCGGCCCTACCTCGGGACAACAGTGTCTGGTTCGTTTCGCAAGCTGCGTGCAGCACTTTGGACGCTACACGACTCTCAACCAACCGCCAAACGAGTGCGCCTGACTCACCGTGACATTCTACGGTGGCCGGCTGAGGAAAAGTGACAATAGGCGTTGGGGCATCGGAAGGACATTTCCGTCCACCCGCTGAGCAGGTGGAGCCGCCTCGGCACGCCACGTAGCTTCGGCCCTGCTGCACGCAGCTTGTGAAATGCACTACCAATCCCCGTTCGACCGCTGAGGTGTCGACGCACAGCAGGATCTCTCGGGTAGCATGGCCATCTCGCTGGTGTCCAACCTTTCTCACGAACAACGTCAGAGCCAGTTACTCCCGTAAACAGATCGGGAAAACTTAACAGCTTTATTCTATAGCAAAATATCCGATTGAAGACGACCGTCCCTCGAATGGTTAGGGTTTTTGCTGACACCTGAGCGAAAGGAGGACTCCGTGGGCTGTGCTTTCCTTGAAGCGACGGACGGCAATCGGAGCTGGAAAACCTTGATGCCTCCCGGATTACCAGCTTGAAACAGACCCCTAATTTTAACGCATAAGCGTTAAAGAGCTCGTAATACGCTTCTATATCAAAAATGAATGTATTATTGCGTAGATTTGTACATTTAACCAGAAAAACTCGAATTTTGGAATACTTTCACAAAAAAACTGATTTCTTCCCGATTATGGAGCTGAAAAATAGCACCCCATTTTTACCCCCGAATTTAAAGAAAAATATAAAACCCGAAAACGAACAACCCTACGTATATGGGAAGAGTTTGGTCATTGAAAGGAGCGTGAAGAGCCAGGGCGAGCACCAGACGGAGAAAGAGGGCTTCACGTGCTCTCTTGGCCAACAAGGAGCCAAAAATAACTCTCTGCAAGTGGTAGCGAAAAACAGTTTTAATAAGCGCGTAAGAGTTAAGTGTAGTAACTCTACAAGGTTGAAAATATTATGTACGTGATGCAGTCTAAGCGGTCAGACTTAGTCTGACCGCTTGGACTGCAGATTCCTCGCCCTTAGCGCCTGGCGTGCAGATTACGCCGATCGCTCTGCTAGATTTTATATTTTGCATGACCGTGATCGAAAAATCACGTACGACATATTTTCAGTCACCGAGAGTTACTCCGGCGCAATTATTAATTTCGTTTCATGCGACCACCGCCAGGGTATTATTTCCAGCTTCTGGCTGCGCCACATTCGAATTTGTGAAGTCGCCCTGGAACACGCCCAGCCGCTTTCGGTCAATGGCGCCTCCTCTCTTATTGGGCAGGGATCGAACTATACACGAACTCAACTCTCCTACGTCACGCCGCGGTGGTGGCGCGTCGAGCGCACTTCCGGTCTGGGGCGGTGGGCAGAAGTCGCCGTGCGAGACATGCGTTCATGTGTTCTTTTGGAAGAAACCAGACAAAAAACCTGCCTTCTCGTCAAAATGCTGCGATGGGGGCTGTACCAAGAGAGTCTGGAAAGGTTCGAAGATCAGTTTTCATCTGTTTCTGCCCCCTCCGTTCGCCCGAGAACGTGGATAGTAGCCGTGAAAAGGGCAAACCAGACGCTGTCGAACTACGATTGCTTGTGCGGGCAACACTTTGTGGTCGCCAGATGTATTTGTTTTGTTCCAACATGAACGAGAGAAAACCGCCAAGTTGTCCGGACCACCCACGGGTTCAGTGCGTCTTCAAATTCACACGGTCGCCCGATCGTTCGAACTTTCGTCTGCTCTTTCAAACTTGTCTGCTTTTTGTCGTCTGCTCGTTCAAACAAAAGCGGCCCGTAGACCAAACTTTGACCCGGTGATTGCAATAAGAAGTAATTGCAGGCCTCAAAAGTCTTAAGTAGGCTCGGTGTAAACAGTAGATACAAGATGTTGATCATTGGTACCAGTGGCAATCACCGACTTGTTACGCTTGGTCTGTTCCTGCTTCCGATTTTCAGTATCGACGTCGATCATCGCCGCTACCTTCTACACTTTTGCAGCACGAGCGACGTCGCGACCGTAAATAGCTAGAAGGATCTCATCATGGTTTTGGCGTCCATTCTGCGGCGTTCATGCGAATGAATCGCCGCACGTCAAATTATTTACGCAAAATTTAGCGGCGTAACGAGCCTTCATAATTTAGTTCAGGCGATTAAAGGGGTAAGACATTGCTATGAGGACGTCGAATCGACAATTCCAACGCTAAAAAGAGTATGCAGACTCACACAGACGCCGACAACGTGACATTCCAATGGTTTGTTGACGCGGGACGCGGTGCTTCTTGCCCGCACTCCATTGCGCATGCGTTCGAACTGTCGTCTGCTCTTTCAAACTTGTCTGCTTTTTGTCGTCAGCTCGTTCAAACGAGAGCGCCCCGTAAACCAAACGTTGACCCGGTAATTGCGATAAGAACTAAGTGCAGGCCTCAAAACACTTTTGAAGGTTGGTTGGGGTAAGTAGGCTAAGTGTAAACAGTAGATACAAGAAGATGTTGATCATTGTTACCAGTGGCCATCACCGACTTGTAATGCCCGATTCTACTTGCGGTTTTCAGTATCGACGTCCACCATCTCAGCTACGGTCCACGCTTTTGCAGCCCGAGCGACGTCGCGACTGAAAATAGCGAGCAGAATCTCATCGTGGGAGTCAGGCTTTAGCGCCCGTTCTGCGGCGTCCACGTGAAATGAATCGCCGCACGTCACATTATTCACGCAAAGTTTTGCCTCGTTAATTTTGCTGAAGCCGCTCAAGCAGTCAGACATTGTTAGGAGGACGTAGAATCAACAATTCCAACGCGAAAAAGAGCAAGGGGACTCCCACCGACGCCGACAACAACGCAATTCAATGGTTTGTTTATGGGCGACGGCGGGCTTCTTGCCCACCGTCCACCGCGCATGCGCGGCGCCGGTGGCGTCCGCTAGGGGCGCTCCGGTTTGTTTGTAAACATGAGTTGGTGTATAGACCGTTTTATCGTGGGTAGCGCCATTTTGAGAGCGAGAGAGAAAAGGGGAAAGGGCTACCGGCGCTTTCCTCCTTTCTGGTTGTGTAGAAAGAGTGAAAGTCCCGGATGAGAGGCTTGGCCGGTGTTGGGTGTCTGCCGTGCCCCAACTTCGTTCGCGCTTTCTTCTCTGTTTTAAACTCGCAAACTTAATTAGAGCCGTGGTCTTCGATGGCGACAGTTCCCCGGTCATCGGGACACCATTGCTGGGTGATAGGGTGCACGAATAACGACAGAAAGCGTCGAATACTGCCCGAGGACCTATGTAGCTTGCATGGAATCCGGCAAGGCGAGTGCGGCTGCAATGTTTTTAAGCTCCATCGCTTTCCGCATGACTGGAAATGATGAACCATTCATCAATTTTTGCTTGCAATGGGCCTATTTCAACGTAGCCGTTTTTAGTAATCAACAAGCGATACACGAAACGGGAACCTCAATTAACTTTTGTAAACACCTGGAGCTGCTACAGATCGTTTTGCTGCGCTGCTTTTATCTTGCGTGTCCGTGTTCTTATATTTCCTTGTGGATGAACGACGAAGACGTTCTAGATGTACTTATATCGAACCGCAGAAAGCCTCAAAGCAGCCACGAATTATTTTACTATTTGATGCAATATTTTGAGTACTAACCTCCAATTTCTATCGCTGACACGTTCGCTGCCGCTGTTCCCCCGTCGCCGCACTGGCGGATGCCATGACTCGAACAAACAAACGTGCACACTGG